>VOMN01066376.1:0-15771 GCA_014899125.1 Orchestia grillus | reverse complement strand
ACAAAGTAAAAATTAAAGAAGTGTGTTGTGATGAAAAGATTGCCTTGTATTTCCTCTAGGGCTGCAATTGCTTGTCTATTAAGCCACTAAATACGATCACGTCTCAAATTTCTTGAGTCAGTCTGTGCTGGTTAGTGAGATCAATAAAATGTTTGTTAATAAAATACAGATTTTAATAAAAATGTTGACCATTCATATCTTCCTTTTATTCTGATTGTATGTGCGCAAAGCGTTGGTTATTTTTTTCACTCTCGTTTCGGCAGAAAAAATTATCGGTAGGGTGCTGGTTGATCGATATCTTAAATTTCGTATTGTCCGCAATATTTGTTTAATTTCTTCCCCTTTTTCTGACATATATCGCATTGTTGCTCCTTCAATTCCAATGATAACAACTGACAAAGTTTGCAGATTGTATCCAATTTGGCTAGATGTCTATTCATAGTTTTTGCCTATGAAAGCGAAAAAAAATTCCCTATCTTTGACCGCGGCTTTTAATTATTGCATGTGTTTATTGACGTAGTCTTCCACATCATCGTGGTGAAGTAGAGCTATTGTTGAGGGATAGAGGTTGAGTTTTCCCGGAGAGTATTTGCTAATATAATTTGACTTCGGTAATGTGCGTTCAGAGATTTTTGCTCATTGGCGTCGCTTGCAACTTGGTTATAAGTTTCAATTGTGATAATTAAATTGAGCAAATGTATTATCTAATAAGCAATTTTGGCACTTCTGCGTTCATTCTTAATAGATTCAAATATCAATGTTTGCTATATTATTTATTCATTTATGTATGCTGAATAAATAAGTAGGAACCTGAAGTCGTGGCTTGTTCAATGCACTCATTAATTTCAAGTAAATATGCTTGTCTGCAGCCTTGACATTGATTTGGCATTTTTTATAGCTGGAATAACTGTTTTAGGAACCAAACAGACCGATAAAAATAAAATTGAAAGAGGCCTATAAAGTACCATTCATAATTGATTACAAAGTCATAGTCCCGCTGCTCACGTTTTAGCTCTAGTTAACTTAAACTCTTGAAAGGAGTTCAATCATACTAAATGGAGTCGTTCACAGCAGCTGAATTCTCTAATAAATCATCATCATAGTTTTTTATTTCTTCCCGGTAAATTTTCATTGAAGAAGTTTAATTTTGTCCAATATCCGTTTGTAATGAATTAGGAGTTGACGTCTACGAATCCGTTAGAAAAGCCGGACAAACAAAGCCGCTGTGGAGTCTGATTGCGCAAGTTTCTGCCAGGTTCGATAACATCGCCAACCAAAGAAATACAACAATTATAATTCGCTATTTAATTATCACGTTATGGCAGAAGGTGTATTATCGCTTAAGTGGTCTCGTCATTCTTGTTGTTTCATCGAGCATCTTGCTAAACTCAGATCAAAGGTAAGTTCTTGGCGGACGCCTGTTAATGTCTAGCAATTCGTCTGTTTGTATACATTTTTAGTTCTCGCCTAGTCACCTAGTTTATTGTACTCTAAACGAAAATTTTATGAAGGAATTTTCGAATGATACAGAACATATATATGGCCATCAACCTAACCCAGGAAGGCATTTTCACGTTACCATGGGGTACTTTAGAAGCACTCTTTGGTAAGTTTTAACCACATTCCTCACCACGCCAGTAGTTGTAAGGCACTGAGAACCCAACGGTAAAACATGTTGGAATTAATAAAGGTTCTATGTGTTCAATGCACCATTAAATGAGTCATGAAATACGACTTTACTAATAAATTTTTTATAAATTTTACTCTAAGCTCCATCATAGATATATTGAAGTGTCTTTTGCAATGTAATTTTACCAGTCTATATCAAATCTAAACATAAAACCTGGTACTAATGAATATATTATGGGGTGGAGGAAGAGGAGGGAGTATTTCCTAGAAATCGATTAGATTTCCTAGAAATCGTCCTAATACGGTCCTATATCCAATATTATGGGGTGTTGATGATTTTGTGGCAACTTGTACCACAATCAAGCTCTTATATTTATATGTGAAACAGCTTATCCCACCTTGACCTCACCTAACTTAACATCATAACATGACTTTATCAAATGTAATCTAATCTAAATTGACCTAATCTGATCTAATTGACTTTTATTAATCATCAGTATGGAATGCTAAGAATGCCAAAGTGTTGCCAGAATTGTTGTGTTGGAATCCTAAAGTAAAAATTAACCAAATTGTTCATTGAGGGTTGATATTCACTTGACTTTTGCTTGCTGCACAGAACATCATGTTCATTGTGTAGCCTTTATTTTAATGTCATTAATGCCATTAGAGAGTTTTTTTATGGTTTAGCAGTGGAAACCACTTTCCAATGATTTATGGTAAGGAAAAATTAATTTATATTGTACAATCCGTCTCTCACTTCTGTGGTTCCTCTAGGTCAAGTTAGATTACATTGGGTTAGAACAAGATGGGTTTATTTTATTACTTGTATACAACATGTAATAATGCTAATAGTCAGAGTAGGTGAAAATATAGTTTGAGTTTCTATAGAGTTTGTATTATTGCATTTTATTAGTATGGGAATAATTTTAATTATACTGATAGAGTTTGTGGAAATGTAGCTTAAGTTGCTATGGACTATAGTATTGAATTTCTATTATTGCGTTGTATTAGTATGGGAACTTCTGAAATATCTTTTAATATAACTTATTCTATGCTTTGAAACCTTACAAAAATTAGTTTCTACTATTTAGAATAAAATTTGCTATCCAATTACATCAAAATAAAGGCTGTATAATAATCAAGGCCCTTTGTACAGTTGATTGCATTATAGCATATGTTAACTTTAGTTGAATTTTAGATGGTTAAGATTATATATTTCAGGTTGGCATGTAGCTTCAGGTGTTTTATTCATTGCATGGTTTTCATTTTAGTATCATTGGAAAAGATTTTTATTTTTTATATTGTGAAAATTTTTGAAGAGTTTCAGAGCAAAAAAGAAGATATTTGATATTTTCAAAGCATTCACTTGCCCATATAACATAATGCTGCAAGGTTTGTGAAAATTAGAGCCACATTTTCTGAAAATCTGCTGGGTCCTGTTGGCACATTTTACTATGTCTAATTAAAGAAACAAACTCATCCTAATTAACCTAGCAATCAAATAAAATGTAATCTAACATAACATGACCTATCGCATTCTCACATCACCTAATGTAACCTAATGTGATCCATTACCTAACTGCAAAGAATAGCAAGAGTGAGAAAATAGTTTATATACTACAAGGTGTTTTTACCTATGTTTGCTTCTTGTAAACCTTTTTAAAATATATTTCTGTAAAATAGAGGAAATCTTATTCATTGGTGCCATAATAAATGCTTTACAATGAATAGAATGCCCTATACACCATACTGACTTGAAGTCAATATTGACTATATTTTGAGCTATTCTTGTAACTGCTATAGGATTGATGGTGAGGTTCTGCAATAATTATTTGGATTGTAGTACTATGAACAGGACTAGAGACTTAGATATGAGACAAGCACTAGAGCAGTTGTAGTACATGATGGCATTATGCATGTGAATTTTTGAATTAAATTTTACTCTTGTGTAGTTTCAGTTATTACTGGATTCAGTAACTGCTTGCTAAAATTAGTATTACCTGAAACATTCATTAAGCTGCTCCAAAGTCAAATTAGATCTGAATTCAGCAACACTTTTATGTTGTGAAGTTAGATATTCTCCCTTCTTGTTTACTTTTTTTCTCTACTCAGATTAATTGTTATAGTCATTTTAATCTATCAAATATGAATGTTTTGTTTATATGCAGTCAAACTGTGCTTGTTGACTTAAAAGTGAATTATTACACAACAGTGGAATGAATTGCTTCATTGTTACACCCATGGCCCAATATGTGGGAAACATATTGGGCCATGTGGGATGGGTATTTCATATAAAATATAAATTCCATGTAGTATGTGCATACATTTAGATGCATTTTCATTTTGAAAAAATTAATACCAGCTGTTTGAGCTTTCCAATAATAATATAATAAATTACATTTATAATTATTTAATGAAGTTGAACATCATTAAATTTGAAAGTATGTAGTGATGCTTCTTTAAATTTTTAGATGATGTAATTATATCATTCTATTAATCTTAATTTCATTGCATGGTGTTTGACTATTTTAACAAATGCACATGCTTCTCAAACTTCTCTAGATATTTAAACCATTTTTAACAACAAGTTTGAATATTAGTTTAAATGTATTAACCATTTACTTGATAAATTTAAACTGTTTTGTGCAAATGATCATAGAACATTTTGGCTTGTAAACTAGCTTTAAAATTATGATGCAATTTACTTCAGTGTGGTTTACTGCTCAGAGTATTCTATTCATTGTACAGACTTTATTTTGATCTCATTGGATAGAACTATTGTTCTGAGTTATGAAAATCTACTCTATATATCCAGGGAAATAGTTAAAAATTATCTAGTGTATATTTTATAGCCTGTTTCCTGCTCTTGTGTGTCTTTTTTTTGCTGTTACCAATTGCATCACATAAAGACAGGTTAGTTTGACATCATAACCTGCATACAACAGTAGTTATAACTTGTGAAAGTGTAGCTCTAAGTTTTATAGTTTGCAACTCTACTTTGTATTAGTATCACAACTGTTCATTATATCATTTCATGTAAATTTCTATCTACTTTAAAACCTTTCAAAAATTGGTTCCTACCCTTGAGAAAAAGGTTTTACTCAACGATACTAAAATTAGGGCTGCATGATGAAGAGGCAGCACTAAAGCAAATATTTACTAAAATTATTACCACACTTTCTTAAAAAATGTTAAAAGTATTTCCCTATCGTATCATTTATAAAATTTTAATCAACTTTTAAAATGATTGAATACATACAAGTTTCCAGGATTCCTTCAGTAGTCGTATCACTGTAATAATTTCTCTTTTGAAAATGAGTTAACATAGGTAGTGCTCTACAACTGTTCACGAAATTTGAAATAACAAAATTTTAGAGTCTTTGATGATATTTTTCAATCAAAAGGTATATGGGTATTTCCTATTAGCTCAAGTTTCTTGTAAAAATTGTTCTTTATTCAGAATCAAAATGACATTTTGTAGCAAGACAGTGGCATGTTCCAATGTTTGAATTATTGAATTGTGTAATGTAATGTAATGCTGTGGAAAAAGATGATTCATATTATATTTTAGCTGAATTTTTATGTTAGAATACGTTACATTTATAATTTTCATAATTTTCTTGAGAATATAGATTTTTAACATTGGTTCAATTGTGCCACAAAAATTCGGGATAGTGATTTGTATCTAGCTAATAAATTTTTAGCTTTCTATTCTTAATTTTATTTAAAACTAATTTTATAAGTATGTTTCAATCTTGAATTGCTTTTACTTAAAATTTTGCTTTTGTAGCAGAGTTTTTAAGTTGGTTTAATGCTTAGTATGATGGATTATGTTTGCTCTTCCAGAAACTCTACAGTGATGTGACCATTGTGTGTGATGGTCAGTACTATCACCTGCACAGGTTTGTACTGGCTCTATGCAGCAGGTATTTTTGTGAAATATTTGCCACTGCTCATTCCCAGCATCCAATCATCATATTGAATAATATTAAATGTTCTACTCTGGATGCCCTTCTGGATTTCATTTATGTTGGTGAAACACAAGTTCTTAAAGAAGAATTGCCACTACTTATCAAGGCTGCAGAAAATCTTCAGGTTTGGGGCTTATCCCCTATTGATTTCGATGAGAATTCTTCTACACCATGTAAAGAGCCTGGAAATGGCACTGATGATTTGAGCATTAGTGATAAGCCTGAAAAAGAGTCCTCTGCCAAATTAGGTAATGAATTAGAATGGAAGTGTTATGATTCAGCAGCTGACAAATCTAAACTGAATGTTTTCAATGATGGCAAGCCTGTTGAATGCAAATCAGGAGATAATAAAGCTGAAGTGTATAGTAATTCATGCAAACGATCTCGCTCCTGCTCAAGTTCACCTGGTGATAAAAGACTCTACTTTGACATGTCTTCATCTCAAAAGTGTTCAAATGACAACTTAGATGACAGCTGCAGCTCTAAACATACAAGACATCAAGAAGCTGGCATGTTAGTACCAGCAAGTGACTTCATTTCACCCGGCTCTGCAAGTGCTGCTGAGAATGAATACAAGAATAAATTTTGTTCAAAAAGTTCTGCAGCTAAGGTAAGGGAATCACTACTGCCTACAATATCACACTTGATTCTGAGTTAGGAGTGTGTATTGTTATTTTTGTAATGTATTGGGGCCTATACTACATATTTATTGGCAATTGACTTGGTAATATGATTGATTGACTTCTTATATTTGACAATTTTTGGAAGTAAAGTTGCGTTTGTATGTAAAATTATATTTCAAACATTCAATCAAAGTCCTTCATTTTCAAATTTTCAGTTGCCATTCAGGCAGCCCATTTTTATGTGACTATTTTAACTGGCACATCTATTCTAAAAGTGCTATGTAATTTTTGTACCATAGTTATTTATTCTGGTAATTGAAAGTTATTTTTACAAATGTTCATGGCTTATTGTATTATTATCTCATCAATCAGATAAAATCTTTACCTTGCTTCTGTATTGCTGTAGTCATGCATCTTATTGGCACCCTGTACTGTGTGTTAGCCATAAGATAAATTATTTTGGTTTTTATTTGTAGACTGCTACATTCTGGAGCTCTCACTTATGTGCTGCTATAAAAATTTTAATCAATAAAAATAAAAGTAGAAATTGCAATTATTGGACAATTACTATGTCAAATAATGAATCAGTAATTTGATGGCCACATTTTACTTTTTTATAATGCCATTTTTTCAAATTTATAATAACCTGTTATTAATGACTGGTACTTCCTTTCTCTCAGGTGGCTTTATTGGACCCTGAGAAATCTTCATGCGTAAAGTTGGAACATGATGACTCGTCCACTGCAGTTTTGTGTAATGATGCATCTCTCTCTGTTGACAACTCTGTACTGGAGTCTACATGTTCATTACCTGCTTCTCCCAACTCAGTGAAACATGAAAGGCATTTCTTGGTGAGTGCTTTGTTACATTTTCATTTTTTATGTTAAATATCAGAGATTATCCGTTGTTTTTGTATTGATTCTATTTTTTATTTTATTTTTAATACTTTGCCTCTGAAGTGGGTTGTATATGGTACATGCAATCATCTAACCTAACCTAATATAACCAAAGCACTATCATGTATGAATATAAATTTTCAAGTTTTTGTCAAACTTGTGTTCATCAATTGAATATGCTAGTTCTAATTAGAAGAAATTTGTGAATAGGATGACCAAATTTGTGAAAACAAAATCTTCATTTTTAACTTGCTAGAGATATTTGTCAACATGAAATTTTTCCTGTGTAGAGAATCATAGTCAAAGTGTTTAAATATTGTGACTATTCGTAAAAAGTAATGTACTCGTGCTACAGTGTGAAACCATATTTAACAAATTTTTTAAGCATCCAAAATCTGGAGTAGCTTATTCAGTTCAAGTGTCTCTTGTGCTGTGGTTGAAGTTGTGTCTTAAGAGGTCTCACATTCCTTGTGTGAAGATCTTGTAGTGATGAGCAACAACAGCACATGTAACTCATTGCTCCATGGCTGTGTTAGGCCTGACTGAAAGTACTCCTTCATCTAGTGTAAAATTGTTATTAACATATTTCGTGTGATGTGATCCACCGGTAGGTCATTTTACTACTTGCAAAATGGTATTATCAAAGAAAACTTGTTAACCAGCCATAATGTAACTTGATGTTTATACTAGTATTGCCAGGTGTGAATTTCATGGGTGAGATAAACTCGTTATCTGCTTTAACTACTAACAGATGGCAACAGCCCTAATTAAGGATGAAATGAAACTCAGCAAGATATCAACAGTAAATTGAAAGATATGGCAAATACTATGTACAAGTAATGTAGCCTTATCAGGCTTTCTGAACCAGAGCATCCCTAGCCAGAGTGTGGTCAGGCCAACCACTGTAACGAAAAAAATACCATAAAATGAATAACACTTATTTTTACTATTACCCTCTGTTGGAGGCCCTGGGAGGATCAAAGGGATGGGACTTAACTTTGAACATGCAAGGGTAACCTTGAAACTGCAAGCTATAAAGCATCATATTGATAACATGGGGAAATAAAGATAAGGGTAAACAATAGAAGCAACCAAGCCAATTAAAGCAACCAAGGGATGATAGATACAAAATAAACTGTATCATATCAATATCAAAATAAAACATGCCGAACAACTAAACAAAATCATAATTGGAATGGATAAGAACCAAAAACCAATATTAATATTGAAAGAATGCAACTCAATATATAAAACAAACACATTACCTGATTATTAGAATGTAGAAAAACACTAAAGCACTTACCTCAGGAGTTTTAAACTTGAGTTCTAGTATGCTACTTAATTTATATTTATTTTAACGAAGCATAGTGGATAGGGAAGCACTGGAAAACCTAATAAATATTTACTCATGAACTGGAAAGAATGATACATATGTTAAAATTTCATCAAAGTGCATTTAATATGCATACATATTTGAAGAAAAAGGGATATTTACAATAAATGTGCTTATAGATTTGTGCTAAAAGAATTACCAAATGCAACCCCAGTAACATTAGTACCGCTCAATTCAAAGAACTGATGTTTCCTTTTCAAGTGGATAGGCCCAAGTTAGGAATGTACTTGCAAGTTATCTGGAAAGTTTTGGGTGATTTTAATAAACTACTTTAGAAGATATCTAAATCTTCTACAAGCTCTCTAATTGTGGCAAGTGATCTTTCTTCTATTTTGTCTCCTAAACATTCAAATTTTATTTTTTCAGTATTCCAAAGATTCACTTTCAAAGACAAAATACTAACTGCTTGGTTATTTTGGTGCTTGAGTCCCATTTAAATTTTGAAAATAATCTTTGATTAATTAATTACTCACTAAATTATTGCTAAGTACACACAATATGTATTTTTGATAGTGTTTTGTAGCATTTTACCTCTCTTGAAGGAAACAGCATTATCCCTCAATTAGAAAAAATTTTTGGCAGTCAATGAAAGATATTTTCAATGAAGGATAAATAAAATTTAGTTGTGAATGAATATTAGTCATAACATATTCAAAATGTATAAGTCTTTATTTGCAATCTAATTCCATACAATATAGAATTGTAAGATGGTATAATAAACATATATGAATTAAAAATCCTACACATTTTTAATGTTGCCTCTAAACTGTCAATGTGCTGTTTCAGTTTTGGTAGCATTTTTTTCTCTTATTTTGTGTATTTGTTTTTAGTTTGTTAAATGGATATTTTTTACCCTTAGTTCTTTTTTGTATGGATTTTTATCATTTGTTTTTCATACAATTGTCAACTTCTTTTTGTAGAGGAAAGCAAAACCGGAATATGTTTTTATAGACTATGCTATTAAGCAATTACAAGAAACCATAATTTTTTTAAATTCACTTACATCATTACTTATCATACATGAAAATAGACTGATGCAGCATTTCTATATACATCCAGTGCTGTTGGTATAACACGTGAGTTATGATGCAAAAGTTTTCATTTGAATGGAAAATTTCTGAAAGAGCCTTAATTGTGGCTTGACATAGGTATTTTAAATTTTATACAAATACCATCAAATATTATCAAGGATCCATCATGAAGTATAGTTTCAGCTTGAGTTGGAAAAATTTATTAATGTAGATCTCAACATTTACTTTGCACTTTTACATTTACTGCAGTTTTAATTTGTAGTAATATTTTTTCTGTACTAAATGTTCATTGGTTGAGGCACCCAATGCTATCAATATTGCATTGCATATGTGATGGTATTCTGAACAGCTGACTCTGAGGTGCCTACTTAGGATGTCACTTGTGGCTTCATTTCCTAAAAAATTATTTGGTGGCCATTGTACTGCTGCAATGTACCTATTGAGGAAGCTCAAAATGTTATTATTTAGAATTTAGTTATTCAGTAGAAAGTCATCCTACAGTACTACTCCAACTATCCAATTGAAAATTTTGAGGGTAAAAATTTTTATTTGCCTTGATGTATATTTATATTTCTTGTTTTGATATTTGTAGGACTTGTATTCAAATGGGGCAGAAGAGTCGAGTGCTTCTTCATCTTTTGTTGCTCCATTCTTTGAAGTAAGTGTTGATGTGAGTTACTCAGCCTAGTTATGAGGAAAATTTTCTCTGTTAGGTTAGGTCAAATTATTATTGTGCAAATTTGTCATTTTGACATTTTTCTCTTAATATTACATAGTAATTTTATCCATATTTGTAGACTACTGTTATTTGTTTTATGTCTGTACCCCATTTTGTAAATAATTTATAAAATTTGGTGTTTTATGGCTGATAGATGTGCATTTTAGTGTAGGTAATATTTTTAACCCTGTTATTCATAGTTTTTACTCCATGACATGGTGTAAGATATTTTCAAGGCTAAAGACATGGGTTTATCATAATTTTTTAGTAATTCATAGTTATATAAATACTCAAAACAACAATCTTTGCATTTACAAATTTTTTTTTCTTTAACAAAATTTCATAGCTCATTTCTAGTATTTTTGTATAATAATCTGGTAATATCTTGATGTATGATGAATGCACACTGATAGGCTTCCTATTCCCAAGCAAATGAAGGACATAATGTTGGTGCATTCATCATAAAATAAAGCTAAAATTTATTTTATCATTCTGCTCTACATAGGAACTTTTTTTTTGCAATTATCCTTTCCTATTTCTTTTAATAGAAAGCATCAATAATTAATAAAATCAAATCAATTTGTACTGTACGCTCTTTTTCACACTAGCACTTTCAATATTCTGAATTCATTCCTTCTTGCAATATTCAGAATTTTTAATACATTTTAATTACATTCTAGAATCCTGCCTTGGGCTATGGCCTGTTGGAGGCTTCAAATGTCTCTGAGAACCCTGTGGATGTGTCTGGAGAGCAAGGGACAACTCTGCTGCACTGCTCTTCTTGCCCTTTTGAAACTGTATCACAACCTCTCCTGAGACTGCACTTGCTGTCACATGCAGATCAGACGTCTTTCAACAACGAGCTTTCATCACTTTTCACTGGGGAATCATCATTTTTTTTAGGCGAGAGGTCAACATTTACTACAGATAAATCACTCACTGGAGGAAAGTTTTATTCTAGTGAAAGGTCATTTCCCTGTTTGTTTTGCAATTATGTGGCAACTCAGCGCTCAAATTTGGCCAAGCATATTCGCATTCACACTGGAGAGAAGCCATTTGCTTGCACGCTTTGTCCTTACCGATGCACTCAGAAACATCACCTTAGTAGACACATGGCCCGCCAGCATCGGCCGAGCATTTCCATGTAAGGTGTGGTGCCTGGTGTTCATGTGTTGGTGATGCTTTGTGTGTAGATTGAGGCCTTTTATTGCGTGTTAAGTGATAGTTTGAAAATCTTTGCAAAGCAATTTTTATTACTATAGAATGTAATTCCTGGCATTTATCTGAAGAATATTATGAATAGTCACATAAAAGTTTGGCCCCTTCTTGTAAAACACATCATAGGTTGTTGTAATGTGCATGTCATCTGCACATAAAATGTGCTCTGTGTTTTGGTGTCATTGAATGATTATATCTGCTAGTGAAGAGAAGTTTGAACGTTCTAAATTTTGTATGTGTTTTCCTGCTCTAACTTCATCTGTAATTTAAATTCTTCTGCAAGATACCTCAATAGCTAGTAATAATATCTAAGGAACAAGGGAATCAAGTGGCCTCTTTTGTTGACTATTTTTGTGAATTTTTTCTGCAATACGGTGTGGATACACAGATGTGTGGGTGCCATAATGTTTGTTCTTGAGCCTGCCACTCTTTCAATGTTTGTGAATTTGAGCCTCAAATATGCAGCTACTCTGAAAAATGTTGAATTATTTTATTTACAATGCATTAATATTTTTTACTGGGAACTTCTTTTATCTCTCTTCAATTCGATTATTATCTATAATGATAAAAGGATTGTTACCTATGATGAACATTATTATAATTTACTTTGACCGTGACGCGTTCAATTTAAATTCTAACCGTTACGCAGAGTTATGAAACTGCTGGTAGGTGGGGTGTAAGATTTGTCCATTCATTCTACAATATTTTTCTGGAAGTAAAACCCAACATTATGTTTTATACTTCACTATTTTTGATTGGCCATGAGCTTTCCTGGAGAGGTGCTTCACTTGGAATGACAAGTCGAATGAGCATTTGCCGTCCCTTGTCCAACTTTTTTTCCTACGCATCCATAATTTTTGTAATTATGTCATTTTGACCGCTTGAATGCAGGTATCGCCGCTTGGTAAGTGATCATCGACAGAAAAGTTGGACTCGGTTAATATTGCAACAATGAGGGTGGCTCATGTGCCCTCTTATGCTTCTTAATCTTCGTCGGAGAGGTCGAGTCTTCCTGACGCCTGATCTTGACGAACTCTTACGCGCCTAGTACAGTATACAGTAATACCTGTACTTCCGCGAGTGCTGCGCTTTAGAAATGCCTCATCCCCCCCGCCCACTTCCCCCCCTGCCAGCGGTATTTGAAAATCCATTAAATAGAAAAAGGATTGGATAAATTGACAATTGATATTCATCAGGATATTGTAGTATATATTTTCTAGTGTTATTACGTACCAAAGATATCATTAAGCCTCCAGAGGTTCTTACCTCATCATAGCTACACTCTTGAACATTCTTATAAATCTTCTCTCGACCTCCACTTTTTCTACATTTTAAATGTAACTATTGAATCGTAAGTGTGCCCGATATGAAATCATCTGGGAAAACAAAGCCAAATTTCGATGGGGTGCAGGAACATGCGATGTACTGAGAGAACCGCGGTATCAGTTAAGTTATTATTTTTACCAATGTACCATGCACTGTGACCGCGAAAGGTGAACCGCGATGTACTGGAGATTACTGTAGATGTGCTTTGCGTCACACTTTTTCTGTAGTTTGGTTAGTTTTTAAAGTAGTATCTAATGAAGTGGTGTCTTGATATTCGCCGACTACCCTAAGTAAGGGAGTCGTGCTTCCGTCACTTGAATACAGTTACACTTGTTGCATAAAACAAGTGATCTTTAAAACTTGGGTGTTTTGCCGGTAGCTCTATTGTAATTTCATAAGGAACGAATCATAAGTTTTTACGTGTGTAGGGTGGTACCTTAAACAACCAAATATTCAAGCTTCTGGTACAACGCTATTGAATCTTTACTTCATATTCAGAAGTTAGTCTCGTTTTCTAGTCTGGATATTTTTTCTGCCAAACCTAGTCTATTTACTACTTCGTAATTTATACACGGAATATTTTATATCAGAGTGTTTCAGCAGGCGATACTTCATACTGCCATGTTTATATCTTTGTGTTTTAAAACATATTTTAACTTCATAGTATATATATAAACATTTTATCTGTGGTGTGTTTTTATACAGAAAATGCTAGAGCCAGTTCGTGTCTCCATGCGGTTGAGACTGCTGGCAGGGGAATCCATTCTGACACATTTTAGGGTTTAGTGCTGCAATAATTCACGCGTTTCTCACGTTGTATTTCTAAGGCTAGCTATCGACGGGGCATTCATTACCTTATCTGGACAGAATTAGACATGTAAATGATTTGGCCAAAATTAGTGTGTTTATGGTTTTTATATATATATGCAATAAACGTTGTTCTACGACGTATACAATTACGAATTTGCGTCGTATGTGCAAACACTAAAATTTTATGTTGTTCGCATATAGTACAAATAAACTGTTAACTTTTGTACTGTATTGTCAGCATTATATTTCGAAAGTTAATTTGTTGCGAGTGTTTTGTGGAAGTAGTTTCCCTCACAGGGAAAATGCTGCTTAACTGGGTATCCCTAGCGGTCTAAAACGACACCCAATTTTCAAAATTATATTCCTTGTAGGGTCAACCTCGCTGTAGGCAACATTTTTCTTGCAGTTCATATTTTGCATCCTTGCAAGAAAATTGGCCTTCGAATTATCCTAGATCGGAGGTGGATGAACGCTACTAAAGTACTTCAGGGGGATGCGTGGACGGAGCATCACGGGATGTGCTGCGACCCCGAGGCCCCTAGCAGTCATGTTGTACGTATATAATTTGGCATTCATTCATTTTTTGCTCGCACTAGCATAGCCTCGGAGCATCGAAAGCCACTCTGCAGAGTTTTGCTGGAATGTGGCCAATGCAAAGCGACTAGGATACGGAAGTATCGGGTGGATTAATCATGAAGTCGGGTGCCGTTCCGAAAGACGTGCTATGTATGAACCCAAAACCTAAGCCAGGTGGAGGGGAGGGAAGTGTAGCGTAGCATGGTGTTCTCCAGTGGACGCAGAGAGTAGAGACGCCTCGTGAGGGTGTGGTGAGGCTTTTGTTAAGAAGTGAATAATATGGATCTATGTCACGGAAGTGTTAGTCTTAGTATTCTGATTTTAAGGGTTTTGAACATTTAGATATGATTAATTCGCATGCTCATAACGATTCAAAAGCTCTACTAGAGATTAAAAGTTTTGTTTTAAAGCTTTGAAATTCTACACAACTTGCATTTTCTGGTGCTGGCGCTTGTCAATCATTCTCTTGCTTTGAGGGCTGTATTTTTATATGTGGTTCATGTCATCGCTAGTAGCTTCACATATGCACTCCAATCAGCTATTATAGCTTGGTAATGCAAATAAAAGAACTCGCACTGAAGAACTCGTACTAAAGAAATAACAAGTTCTCAACTTCCTGTTGATCAATTTCTGAAAAAAATTAAAGAGACTGGCACGTACGACAACAACGTAGGTGAAAGTGAGGTCTTGAAGCAAAAGTTAATATCTAAAGAAAACATATTTACTGAAAACATTCGCTTACGAGCGACTGGAGGTGATAGCTTTTCAATGAAAACAACCGAAGTTTTGTCTTTATTAAGGTAAATAAATAATAAACATACAAAATACAGATCAATTCAGAGTATACTCGTTCATAACAGTTAGTTGCAATAGCACAACTGCATTTGGATTGTTTCGGATGGACCTCGTCCATCCGAAACAATCAGGAGCCGTCCATCGGAATTGCACTATTAACTCTGCGTGATTGTTTCATAGGAGGAAGCTGCCATCGAACTGTACTCCTGAGAGGCAATATGAGCAACCGAGCAACCATTGCTTGAACAATGTTCGTAGGATTGTGTAGCGTTTATTTTATAGCTAGGCCGTAATTTAATTTCTCTCTCGGGCGAGTAGCAAGCGCATTATATTCGTAACAGGCGTTTCCGATATGGTACCAGTTTACTTCCTTTACTTAATGTAGAATTTAAGGGCGCTTCTTGCTGTCCCAGCAACGTAAATTTAGTTAGCTGAACTCAGGAAAATTTAGCTTGACTCAGAAATCTGAATATTCTACTTCAAAAATATTTTTAACCAGAAAATTCATCGCCCGTGTGAAGGTTTTGCGCTCGTGCCGATACTGCTGCGTGTTGAATAACGTTCAAGAAGATGCCTCTGTTACGCAATTTATTGAGCATCGCTTCTCATGGTAAGTTGTTAGTCTCATTTGTTTCCTACTAATTTTACACCGAGGACAACAATTTGAAACAATTTATTACCACAAGAGTGACGTCATTTAAAGATATTACAAGCATGGATTCCTCATACCATTATAATATACAGTTTTTTATACATAGCTACTTGTGGGCCCGAATAAGTTCTAT
>VOMN01066369.1:0-35072 GCA_014899125.1 Orchestia grillus | reverse complement strand
CCATTGAAGCCCTTTAAAGGTGGATAGAGGAAAGGTGAGTCTCTCTAAAGGTGTGATAGAACGGTTAGGGTTAACGCCGAGATGCTGCTGACAAAGCCCGTCTTATAGCGAGGGTTAGTTGCATCGGAGGGCTAGCATGTTTTTTGTGGGCATCTTCCTTGTATTTGTTATTATTATTATTAAAATACACCAGCTAGGCGGAGCAGGTAGCAGAGTAAGAAGCTCCATAGGTCAACAGACCCCCACCCAGCCCAGCTGGCAGAAATATAAAACAACTACAAAGCAAAGAAGAAACGAAACAGAAAAAAAAAGAAAAAAAAATATAGAAATATAGAATCGTCAATCACATCACATNATTATTATTATTATTAAAATACACCAGCTAGGCGGAGCAGGTAACAGAGCAAGAAGTTCCATAGGTCAACAGACCCCACCCAGCCCAGCTGGCAGAAATCTAAAAGAACTACAAAGCAAACAAGAAACGAAACAGAAAAGAAAAGAAAAAAAAGTATAGAAATATAGAATCGTCAATCACATCACATCTAAAATGACATATCACGATTGACGACTCTTTTAAAGCTGTCAAGTCCCACACCATCGAAGGCAGAGCTAGGAACTCCATTCCAAAGCTGAGCACACACAGGAAAAAAAAGCCTAGAATTTGGGAGGTTCTACAGCGGAAAGGTACAACAGAATGCTCATGAAGAGCATCAGTATGCCTGAGACTACGAACAGGTACAAACCTATCTGGAAAGAAGATATCACCGCCATATCTGACAATCTTGTTACTATTTTAAGAATACAAACCCTGGAAATTTTATCCTGTCGAAATTCTAAAAGCGTGACAAAGAGACGGACGGACGGACGGGAGGAACAACCTACCAACCAAGCAAGCAAGACTTGGCTGTTATTATATAACTCACAAGGAAGCGTAACACTCGTCACTCCTGATAATTTCAAAGAAAAGTGAAAAATCAAGCAAGGAAAAATTTGATTCGTCCGTCGTAACTATACATAATCAAACCTTCAAAGCAATGTACACAATAATACAGTCCTTCAGCGTTCAACTAAAATATTTTTATTTCGCTGCTCTTTAAGTGCAACAATGTGAGTGCAGTGAAATAATCTGGCGCAAGTCTGAAATTGAAGAGAACTTCGGTAAAATAAAAAATATTTATATTATTTTCGATTCTAATACGTTTTCTTTATCCATGAACTTTTGAACTAAGAATTTCTGAACTTATATCCAAAAATCACACTCCCCTCTAATTCTGCGTAGTCCGCTTGTATGGTCTGAGAAATTTCAACAAATGTGTTCTAGATCTTCAAGTCGGCCATAATTATACTACTACACACATATGCGCTATTTGCTATTTGAAATTTGCTTTAAAATTTCAAATTGTTAGCCTAGTTTTTAACTGTTCCCATCCTGATGAATGGGTTACTATTGAATTATTCTTACCTAAAAACGTCAGTTTATTATTGGCCACTGAAGTCAGTAATATGTATATGAAAGTTTTCGACTTTATTTCTGTATTCACAAAATAATTGTGTCCTTTATTTCCCTGCTCATTATTAATTCGAGGTCTCTGCGTCGCACAAGAAAACTCTGAAGATAAAGAAGTCGAGTTTCATTTCCAATTTAAACTAAGGCTTCAAAAATTATTTTTACGACGTGCAATTTCTATACAGATTTTCTACCCTTAAATGGACAGATAGAAGCAAGTAAATTTTCTAACTCGCCTGTGAAATGACTATTGCTGAACAATAGCACGGAAACATTCGACAAAAGAATGCAGACATTAGCAAGAGATAATACAAGAAAAAATGAAAAAAGAGCTGAGCAAAAAAGCTCTAAGATAAACGTCACAGCCTCGGGATCGGAGTAGGAAAAAATTCCTCAATTAACTTGGAAAAATACGCTCTCGAATTTCAAGCAATAGTTTCAAAAAATTTCTTTGATCTATTCCCTAGCGGAAGCGAAATCTCGTGTCCTGTGTCCGAGCGGGAAAATTTCCCTCTGAAATTTGGCTCATCCCACACCGAGGATTAAAAAAATAAAAGAACGCGGCCAAGTCGTGAGGGGAAATTGAGCCAGGGGCTCAAAAGTGTGCCCGCAAAATTGTGCGCGAAATTTAATGGCAAATTTGAAAACCTGCAAACCCAACATTTGTCGAACGTCGGAAATTTGCGCCTTGGGAGGCCGATATTATCATATTTATCACGCAATTTTGCCTTCCACAGATGTGGGAAATTTATGATTACACGGATAAAATAATGACGTAAATAATAGTTCTTCAACTAGCAGAGTTGAATCACTCATGAGTATACTGATAGTTGGAAATAATTGTATACTGATTCTAAGACTACAGTAATTAAGTCATGGAAAATTCCCGATAGAGTCTTACGTAAAGGTGCCATAAAAATTTGGAGTGAGAATTAGCTCCATAAATTGTAGTCATTTCACCATCGCAGCCAAAAATAACGAAATCTCTAGCACAGTGAGAAGCTTCAAGCAGTTTCTGGCTCAAAAACTTTTTAATTTTAACTCACTCTACGGACTGAATATGGGGTCGTGCAGAACATGATTATGACAAGCTGGAGAGTTGTCAGAAAGACAAGTGTACGAATGGCAGAAAAAATAAAACGAGATGTAAGAATACTCTTCTTGGAATTTCTGTCTTTTTCTGATTCTAGTAAACTTCTGTTTCCAGTAACTGAAGTTATACACTTGAATTTAAGTAAAGTGAAATACGATGCTGGTGTGCATTTATACATCGTTTTTTGCCTCACTAATTCTTAATTAAGCATTGTTTTTATCAATTAACAGGTCAGATGAATGTTATACTCCTACAGTATGCACAGCAAAATGAACTTCAAATGGTAATTGAATAAACCCAATTTTGATGCTTCGTTTACTTCGCAGTTGTGATACCTATCTCTCTGGTAGGCATCCGTTTACGTATATGACTCACTGTCTCTATTTTTACTGCTACACTACTTTTACAGCGTTTTTATAACTCGGTCTCTGTATTTTTACTGCTACTCTACTTTTACAATATTTTTTAAAATCGCTCTCTCTACTTTTAGCGCTGCTCTACTTTTACAGCATCCATACTACTCACCATCTCTACTTTTACTGCTTAGCTACCCAAATGCTCGCACAAACTAACACCACTGCAAGTAGCAGCTGTTCTCAGATTATCATTCAACGACGACAACAAGTTTTATAGTTTTCATAATTAAACAAAAATTCTGAATAAAATCAGGAAACGTTTCGATTAGAAACAGTTAAGAAGCATGCCTGCATAACTTAAATGACCGCAGGTATTGGCAAAGAAATTAGAGCGAAAAAAGAAAAGACGAAAATGAAGATGTTTTAATTTTAGATTCGATGGGCCAGATCTGGTGAAACAATCAACTGTGTGACAATGATAGAATAAAAACACACACCGCCCTTCTAGTTTCGGACAAAGAAAAGTTTTATTACGTGCCGGCCGTTCAGCAACTCAGTGCGTGAGAGTCGCGCACAGGAAGTCCTAGGTATCTGTCATACAAGTTTTTGTTTCATTTGCAATCCAAACTCAGAATACTTTCGTGCATAGTAGCATTTCCATTCATATCGTATTCAATTGATTAATGGACAGTTTTGTATTTATTTAATGGACGATTTGGTATTCACTAAATGCACGGTTTTATATTCATCGGATGCAGTATTTCATATTCGTGTTATGTATGGTTCGTATTCATTTTACTCACAGTTTCATGCTTATTTTATGCATTGCTTCGTATTCATTGTATTCACGATTCTATGTTCATGTTTGAGTACGATTTCACTGTATTCATTTCGTATAGGTTTTATACACGGTTTCATTTTGACCTTCTGCGCAGTTTCGTTTGTATTCACTATTCAGAAGGTATCCAAAATCAAGACTCGTGAATCGAGGAAACTCGTTCCGAATTACCTAGAACTAAAATCGGCGAATAAAAATCCACTCGGGCATAGAAATGGTGCGGTATACTATGATTGCAACCTGTTACAGATCTCTCATACTTACTTCGTACTTGGATGTCCCGTCGCCTCCACAAACATACCTCCATATTTGGTGCACCGGCATCAGTGTTCGATTCAAGAAACCGCCTAATTCAGAAAATTTCTGTTCACTTTCAGCGAACGGATTTTCCTCAAAAACCCGACATCCTTTTCAGCAGTGACTAATTTGATGCCTTGCAAAAGTCATTCACGGTGGGATTTTGTTATTTTATCCCCTTCATTCTGAATTTTGCATACTGAAAACGATCTCTCGGATCGAAAAATTCACATTTATATACATAGTCCGTATTTGTTTTGACATCCTCTTATAAGTAAATGATCCACCCGTGGTCCTCCCTCCTCCCTTTATAATTTCCGAGTGGCATAGGAAATAAGAGCATTGCTCGGTCTGTCGTGCCCCGAGACAATCTGAGCTCGTTTTACGGCGGCCTCTCTCTCACGCCGGGGGGACTCGCTTCCTACCGTCACCTTTAACGAAGGCTTGACGAACTAGAAATAGAATTCCCAACCAAATCCATGAACGAGCTCCAACTTGAATTCTATCTGCGTGCTAAGAACTGAAAAGTAAAATTACTGTTGAAACTGAAAATGTGTTAATAGAGTTATCATTACGTTACGACTCTCGGTGGAGCCAGTCAAAAAGAAAAGGACACCTCTAACATTAACGTGGACCATATTGAGAATGTAAGTCGTTTTTCACATTAGCCAATGAACCTGGCTTAACAAAGATCTTTGTCTCTACCTTTGTTAGAGCCCATAGACGTGCTTGACGCACCAAGCGTTTTTTAACGCGAGTATGTGCAGATACGGTGCCTTCGACAGTATTCCAATATAAATAAATACTAATCTGACGGTAACTTGGGGTTTAACAGATGAGTTAACTACAAATTAAAAAAATTACCTGTATAATTACGTTTCCATTTACGGTACTTAATCACAGATCCACTGAAAAGCTTTAAGTTCACGATTGGAAACAGAAAAGCTATAGAAAGTCTATTTTTACAACTGTCAAGTTTTGAACGTTGCAAAAATAATGACAAAAACGGTGTTTAGAGTTGTACTGAAACTTCAAAATTTTCGTCTCGAAGTACCCTCTTTTCCACCAGTTGTTTTTGCCTTTTTTCAGGTAATACTAGGGATTTTACTACACAAAATTCCGACACTAATACCTCACACAACACTTTACTCTGTTACCACACAAAACACCAGCACGAACACCACACACAGCATCAACACTGACACCACACACAACACCGACAATTACGCCACCCACAACGCCAGCACATACACCACACACAACACCAGCTTTGATACTACACACGACACCAACATCGACCCCACAAAAAACACTAACCCTGACACCACAAAAAACACCAACGCAGATCGCAATCAGCATTGCTAAAGAGGTCCAAATTAAAAAAATTGCTGTACAAAAATTGTTCCCTAAATTTTTTTTCTGATTTCAACGAAATCCCCCTTTTTAAAAAACGACGTTCCAATTTCAACCGCAAGCTGAGAAAAGAAGCATATATAATATAACTCTCCACTGTAAAATGTACCTGAATATACTATACAGGAGAGATCCCATCAACACGATTGATTAAAAATATGCATGATATTTTCATTCAAGCTCGACATAGCGACAGAATCGCGAATAGTAAATCATATCTCAGCGCACGCCAGAGCCGACCGAATAGGCGGCAGCGATTGTAGTCATCAATCGTTTTGTTGGTCAAAATTCATACGCCGAAGTGCGTCTGTCATGTCAGTAAAAGCATGGGGCTGAGTCATTAATTTCCTGCCTTACACGGACAGGAATGCCGACTGGACATAAAATATAGGAAGTTTGAGTGGTACCATGACTTCAGGTTGACTTGTAATAGATGTTAATCTGGAGTACAATGGCAAACCGGTTTCTCTACACCTTGATACAGAGCTCAGCCTTTTAGTTCATGTTTTTACACTCTAAAAGATCCAGGGGGCAGATTTCTGTGAGAGATCCAGGGTGCAGATTTCTCTGAAAGATCCAGGGTGCAGATTTCTCTGAGAGATCCTGGTTGCAGATTTCTCATTGAAATGCAGATTACAGATTTGTGGGACTCTGAGATATCTAGGTTACAGGTCGCTCAGAAAGATTTGAACAGCAGATCTCTCAGAGAGATTCAAGGTCTAGGTCCCTCAGAGGGATCCAGGTTGCAGGTTTTAGTGTGGTGGCTTGCGAAGCACCTCGACGCACTCTAACTTCGGCGCTAATGTCTGGATAATTTGGACTAATGACTAATTTGTAATTAATGCTCTGATTCCGCAATAAGCCCTCGGTAAAGGTAGAGTGGGAAATGCTATCCTATCACAAAAAAAGAAGTCCGTTGATCGTCTGTTACAAACGGAATCGAATACGCTATTTGCTTCCTGCATTGCTCGGAGCACTCAATGAGCGATCTAAAACAAGAATATTCGTGTATTATTTCCAGTGCATGCATCGATTATACCACGAGAAAAAGAATAAGTGGAGAAACTGACAAAAACTATCGAGAATGATGCGTTATTCTTTGTGATATCGTCGGTGACATCATCATATCCTTTCAGAATTACACTTCATATGCTGTTCACACGAAATTCCCTTCCCTCTGGAATATGGAAGGCAGTAATTAGCAGTCCATCAATTCCGAGGCCTTCCACACACCTACAAAGTGTTCATTGTTTAAAGCAGTAATTAAGTCCTCCGGCATACACCTCAGGACTGAGCGCGGGTCAAAATGGAGTCCCGAGTAAGGCACAAGTCCGCAAATTTATGCTTTGTTTAACAAGAGTAATGGGCTTTTTTCCTGTTCCCACCTCCTCAGATGATAAATGCAAAGTGAGCGCGAGAAAGAGGGAAGGTTCTTCTCGACAATGTTTGCGACTAGATTAGGTGCGAAAATTGTGGAACAGAGATTTCGGTCTTGGAAGATTCGGGTCTGGAATCTCGAGATTTTTAGAAACCATGGCTAGCCGCTGAAATGGGTGCCGAGCTTTCGAATTTGTATCGTTTTCAAAATATTCACCTTTCTCGTTCTGAGATATAAACAGTTGAATTATACATGATATTACCGAAACGAAAAATTGTGTTGAAAACTTTGGCATTCATCGGAGGCACAAATATCTGAACGCTGTACCAGAACGAATGTACCTACACAGGTACACTTGAACAGGTGTAGTTAAATAGAAGGTCTTGAAAAGATGTACATGAAAACCTGAAAGCTAACAGGTGTATTGAAACAGTTACAAGTGAACAAATGTGCTTAAAAAAGTTTGAGTGAACAGGTATACTTATAAGCATGTACTGAAACTCGTTTACATGAACAGGTATGCTTTAACATGTATGAGTAAACAGGTGTACTTGAACTTGTAAGCATGCAAAAACAGATAAATTCAAACAGGTATGAGTTAACAGGTGTACTTGAACACGTACGTTTACATGACCAGGAATACATGAACAGATACGAGTAAAGGCGTGTACTCAAACTGGTATACTTGAGAGCCCACTTGGGCAGGAAAGACTGCGACGTCCACACGGCTTATCGTCAAGTCAAATCGCAAGAAAACATCATTTATCGACTTGCGGATTTTCTTGAAGAAATCAACAGAAACTCTTAAACCCAGAATGCTAGTAAGTTTGATATTCATATTAGACAGCATTCGTACCCACACAATCACAATCACACTGAAGTCCGGCTGTTAATGCCATTTCTTCGAAATCAATACCGTTTAGCTATCAATGAAAGTACATGTGAATTTGCTTTCACGGGATTTTAGATCAAGAAATTTAAGTTCACTATAAGTATGTGGTGCTAGTACTGTGAGAAGCATGATCAGTTCTTGATGTTGTCTCATTTCCATGGCAAATTCGCGACGCTTGTGTCATCGGAGCAGCATAAACAATGCTAGTAACTGCATGGGTACTGTTATATTCCTATGTTTAACCGTGATATTGAACATAGTTTACTTTTTTCTAATACGTGCGTGTCACACATTTCTTTGTTTTGCTTCTTGGAAGATTTATTCCCTTGAACTGGTGCGGTGATAATGAAGGTGACTTCACGTCTTCGTAAGTGCCCTTTTCAAGCCCCTAATCTGCAGAGACAAGTTTGCGGACGGTTTGAGTTCCGGGAAGTCTTGGCTTTCTTCAACGCATCTCTCACATCAGTAATTCCCTAAAGAAAACTATCGTTCTATCTCGAGGCAACCTGGCCTGCCTCTGGAGTACGAAAAGCTTGTTGTTCAGAAGTTAGCGCTGCTTTGTGAAGGAAGGATTCCTTTCTGGTCGTCCAGTTTACTTGCAGAAAAGGCCCCAGCCTCATTGCTGCGGCGCTCGTCAGTCAGGCTCCCTATAAGACTCCTCAGACTCCAATAGAGTATAAACTCCTATAGGACTAAGCTATATTTATTAGTTTATTTATACGTAATGAAACTGGATTAACGTCAGAAAAAATTCAATTCCTCTAAAGTTGATCACAAAGTTACAGTTCATACTGTGCAAATCGATCTTCATTTTGAGAAAATTGATTTTCACAGAGGGTAAATAGATATTTTTTAAATACAACAGCATAACATGGTAACTCGAGTTATCAGTTACGTGTTACTGAATAAGACAATCAGGCTTACCTCAGAAACAGCAGATTTGCACTTTATGAATTAAAACTCTTATCCCTGTGTAACTGAAGATATGCATTTTAATGAAATTTTAATGAAATTCAATACTAATACTAATTTACGTACCAAAATCGTAAGCGAAATTTCAAAAAATCTGGCGCAAATAGTTATGGCTCGTAACTATTCCAACCAAAATATTATTCAGTAAGCATACGGGAAGTATCCCAAACTAGTGTACGATGCCCTTTAACTTTCGTGGAAGACATTAAAAATCAAAGAAACGTTTGAATAAGAGAAGGATAGGCCCGTTTCTCCAGCCGACGGCTTGGAAAAATAATTTGTCGGCAAGGCAAAGTAATTTTTACTGTTAAATCAGCCGCAATTTTACCCAACACGAACGTAAATCCAATCGTGAGGGATGTATTTGCCTTCATATCCTCTCAAATTCTGTATAGAAAAGCTGTTAAGCCGTAGCCACAATTCAGGGCAAAATTGTCGGCAGAGCCAGCCGTTGGTATCCCCATTCGATTCTTAAGAAACCCCTAGGATTTTTATAAACGATTATTATTCGACGGAGCAGAATGTTTTTAACCACATAAACTCTGGTCTACGTGAGCCTATTGCAAAACATGGTTACAGCGCTTCATCATATTTTAATGCACACCCCAGCTACATTTGAGAGAGCAATCCAGGGCGTCGCATAAAGCTCCCACTCAGTCACCCAGGCTTCATGAATAGCAAAGCGAGCATTACAGCAAGTCTCGTACTTTTATTTCTTCTTGAATGAGATGCAGGCTACGCAGAATGAGCCATGGCCCTCTCTTTCGCTCAGCAAACATTTGCCCTTGCGCAACATAAACCACGACCTGCGTTGTCCACAGGGAGCTTAGCAAAGCTCATGAAACTTTAATGACCTGTGATTCGTCATGCCGGACCTGCATGCAAATTTTATTTTCTTTTAAATATGCGGTACGATTGGCCTTTGATAAGCTTCACTCGCTCTTGATACGTAGAAATTTTCGAGTGTATCCCTGGCGAGGTGGTCGCTCCCGTTAGTTTTATTGATGGGAATTTCGGTACGTATTTCTATCATGTGTGTTTTTTGGGGAACTTATTTCTTCATTCTGCTGTTTTGAACGTAAGCTCACGTATAGGTTGCGATTCAGCTAGTCAGTTTTTGAGTATTTCTTCGCATTTTTCATCTTTCTCAGGCACGTCTTGAGCTAAATTCATGTCGTTTGGGGAGTATCAAAAAGGTGGAAACAACTTCGTCATCGTCTTGAACAGAAAACAGATCCATAAAGCATCCAGTACTTCCGTGAACATGATCATGTGGAGCATTATGTGTGTTCTTTTTTCACATTCCTTTCATGAGTTGCTACAAGTACTTGTAATGTAAGCCTCAGGAAAGCAGTGTTACGTTACCTCAGACCTTTAGGACTCCGATCTGTCGTGCCCATATCTCTTCTTTCAGTTTTCATGCCTCGTCCGTTCTCTCCTCTTCGTCATTTCTTCCTCTCTTTTCTTACATTTCTGTGTCTATGTGCAGGGGATCTTGTGTGGGAACACACCTTGTAAATAGGTTCCCCCATTCAGTACGGTCCATACGAAATGTATCCTTCTATTTCGACGAGAGATAATCTGGATCCTTCTTCTACTACTACTACTACTACTAATTGCTATTACTACTACTACTACTACTACTACTAAATTACTACTAATACTAATACTACTACTACTACTACTACCACTACTACTACCACTACTACTACTACTACTACAACTTCTGCTACTACTACTGCTAGTACTACTACATTTACTTCTACTACTACTACTACTACTACTACTACTACTACCACTATTACTACTAGTACTACTACCACAACTACCACTATTACTATTAGTACTACTACTTCTACTATTTCTACTACTACTACGACTACTACTACTACTACTTTTATTTTCAAAGTAGCAGCTGATGTCTCAAAAATCAAGAGCCGATTGAACAATGAAGTAAAATCAGGAACCAAAACACTAACATGAGACATCAGTAACACAAAAGTATCAGCTAGTATCCAGTATCACGAATTAGTAATTCAGTGAGCAATATGCTCAAATTAATTATCCGAAGAACACAATTAATGCGAAATTAAAACTTTGTGTTTCATAAATTTTTAATATATTTAGGTTAAATATCAGGAATTTTATCACTACAAATTGTAGTCACCAAAAACTCGCAGTATATCGATACAATACCTCTTCACTAAACGAACTCTTTCTCGGGATAAATTAATCAATGAAAACTTGCATCCTCAATAAAATTAATTCTAAATAAGACAGAATTCTTAGGCTCATAAAAACTCCAATCCATACGTTAAAGTAAGAATCTAATAGCTGAGGACCGAAGCCATATGATATCAAGATGCAACTGATAAGCTTGTACTACACGAATAATGGTCCAAAACACGCACGGCCTCGAAGGGCGAGATCGAACTCAGGGATTTTGGATTAAAATGGAGTCGCGTGTCTGAATTTGACTCCCAGCGGCAATCTCGACAACAAGAAATTGCAATCACAATTTTTAGTTCTGCTTAATCCAGCCCACCTTCCCCAATTGCCGCCTGATTATCTCCCTGATTGCCAGCTTGATTATCTCCCTGGTTGCCGCCTGATTATCTCCCTGATTGTCAGCTTGATAATCTTAAATTCTTCGCAGTGACAGGCGACTTGAGTTGCGCTAATTAATATTATGCTCGCCAATTTTCTGCAGACTGAGATCCCACGCGTTAACTTTAGTCACCGCCTTAGGGCTGCGCAGGAGTCGATGCCCTGCAAGTTATTTCTATAAAGTTGAAATTTCTCATGCAAACTTCAACAAGTGCAATTTGGTGTCAATAAGCTGAAAGTTCATAATGTACCTCACAAGGGTACATAGCTTATTATTTTTTTATGACCCAGTACACATCCTTCTGGACGTTAAAGATTTAATGGATTAACCGGCTATCATTAAGAAAATAAGCATCTGTTTTAATATATTTCCAAATTTTTCAAATTGCAAGTATACCAAAAGCTTCTTAGATGCTAGCCTCTACTTTTAAAGACACGCCTTTGCCCCAGAATTAGCTCACTAAAGAACCACCAGACTGTCGTGGCACTCTTGAGAGGCGGCCAAACTCGACGCGTTTCTGCTACTGAAATGTATCCCATCTGATGCACTGGAAACTTCCCCTTACCGCTGCCCCCTCTTCCGTTGTACCAAACTAACTCGGACTGCAACTGCACCCAGAGTGATGTGCAGTAACTGCACAGAGGCTTATTAGTTATGTTGTAACTACACCCGGAACATTACTTGATTGATGGGTTCTAGCTGCTTTCATTATCTAATCAGGGCGATGAGCATTAACTGCGCGGAGTCGCATTAGTCGTATTGTAATTACAAAGAATTTTATTAGAGTGACACGCTACTGATGCAACCAGCAGAATTTAATGAGCGTAGCTCATACTGTGATTGCATCCAGAGCTTAATTAGAGTGACCTGTTGTTAGGGCATCTGGAGTCACATCATAGTGAAGTATGTCTTGTAATTACCCCTGCACATTTAGTATTCTGTTCATTCTTGGGCTAAAAAGTAATTGAAATATAAGGCGCGTCTCATGTTGCACCAGAGTGACGCCAGGGGCTGATGAATAATTTCTAAAAAGGGTTTTGTTCATCAATAGAATGGCTAATTACTTGATAATTGCAGTGCATCAGAGGATATGGAATTCGAAATATTGAATATCTTGAAAATGTTTGGGCCTTTATGCCCTGGCCTCACTGGGGTGCCGCAGGTTTGTGTGCATGGTGTGCCTTCGCATATCCGCGAGCTGTTGAATGAGACCGTTTCCCTCCGCCGTCTGATGATAGTGAGGCAAATGAGTGAAAATAACACAAAAAAATAGAATGGGTATTATAATTAAAAAATCTAGCGTGATAATCCCTGTGGAGTATTTATTGATTTATTTATATATTATGTTTGGTATCCGCTTCTGAAGGAATAACATAGAGCAAAATTAACTTTCCAGTTATTACATAAAAAACAATACTCAAACAACCACTGTTGTCAGTTGGTAGCACGGATAAAATTTATCCTTGGTCGAACGAGGATGATAGCACAAATGTTAACAATTTATCAATTTGTAAATTGGAGACTGTATATTAGTCATCACATTTCATAACTTTCAATATGTGTTCATCAAAATTTGTTATTTCAATTAATGTTTACATTAAAACCCGTCATTTTTACCGGGCGTATATACTAGTTTTAATATAAAGATTAAGATAGGTCACAAGGCGTCTATTGTTTAGATTTTTCTTATTTCAAATACTAAATGACATACTATACAAATGAAAATGCCTTGTCATTACCGCTTGAAGATTACCACATAACTTAGTGTTGACTATCTTGATCGCTTTATCTCGTGTGCCATTAAATAATTCTAAGTGCATTATTGAATTAATTTGAGTCCATTTAAACCGTTCGCTATCCGTAGAAAATTTATTTCAACCATAATAGTTAAACACTTTTTCAAGTTTTGAGTGAGTGATCCTCATTTTAATTCATTACATAGTTGGGCAATTCTGATACAATTTTAGAAACCTGACGGTATAATAATAATAAGACAATTTTAGACTGGTTTGGAACGTAGTCTTATTAGCAATAATAGAACCAGGGTCACAACTCTTAACGTAACTTTTTTGGTTTATTTGCTACGTATAAAAGACTAATAAAATAAAACTTTAAATGTTTTGCGATTCTCCCATCATCAGTACAGTCTGAAAAATATTCAGAAAATTTCTATAAAAATCGCACACATTATTAAACCAAATTAAATAATACAAACGCAATACATTGAAATTAGGTGGAGTTATTAAAGGGAAATTACACGTTGACTATATATAATAGGTGAGTACTATTTTGGTCATTCAAATTAGGTTTTTCCTTCTTAATATAGATAGATTACAAAATTCTTAGAACATTTCTATCACTAACACGGTTTAAAATTTTAAAATTGTCTAATTGAATTATCTAATTTGGTTTGCTAGTGTATTAAATTTCTATAAAAAAAATTCCAAATATTTTCAGACCTTACTGTTGATGGGAGAATCCCGAAACGTTTATGTTTTTATTTGAATAGTTTTTTTCTGTAATAAATAAACCAAAGAAGTTATGTTTACAATTGCGACCTTGGTTCTATCATTTTGCCTAAGACAATTTAGTTCTGCCAGGATCTTGAATCTCTCAAACATTCAAGCTTAAAATTTTCTTTCAATTCGATACTGTTAATTAAGTATATAATGTTATTCTGTAATTTTAAAGAGTGTATCTTATCAATTACTTTTTCTGTTCAGTATGACAGTGTATTAAACTAATTATGCTCAAATTCTACTCTTGAACAAGGACTTCCTCTGCAGTTCTTAACTCAACCTTGATTGTGTGGCTCATAAATCCCAGCAACCATCAAAAGGAAGAACGGCAAAAGTATTGTTCATGTCAACATACTGTACCAAATTAATTGTGGTAATTTTCATGCCTCTTTTTTTCCAGACAACTAAGAGTAATTTCCAGATACATTCTTCCATGAGAGGATAATGCGAAAATGAATACCTCAAATTTGAATAATATGCCTCTGTCCTTGAAAACTGTTCGTTAAATACGAGCAAAATTAAAACACTTCAACAAGGAAGAAACAAAAGTGTTGTTTGCTTCAAGTGTCATGAACATTCTTTGAGTAAACAAATTTGCTCGACGAGATCTGCTAATCCGAATGTATCTCGAGACTACAATCCACATCCAATGAACTGCAATCTAGTATTCAATTGGCGCCGAAAAAATGCAAGTATTTTTTCCCGCAAGTCGATGCTGTTTTCCAGCATCAGAGGCTGGAATTCCGTCCAGGAATACCAATGGAAGAGCGCGATCTTGTTGCTGGTCTTGAGAGCTCGAAAGGAAATTTGACGAGAACCAACAACATCGGTTGAATGCAATTCAATGAGTTTGAATGGCATTCCTTAAAGGAGTTTGAGGGATTAGAATTGACTTTATGGAACAAAATTTTGTGAATCTTAATAAAATTCTTTGAATTGAGTTTGATGAATGTGACTGGAATTCGTTGAATGGAGCTTGATCAACTAGAATTGAATTTGTTGATCTGATGCTTCTGAGTCTCTACAGAATTCAAAAAGAAAATAAATTCAATGAAGCCCATAATAATTTGATCAGCAAAGCTAATGCATGCCGATAGCAATAGAAAAATTCAACTTCATTAAAGAAATCAGCTTAGTTGAATGTACTGAATCTGAATTGAGTTTGGTAACTTTGTACAGTGTAAATGAAAAGAATCAGTTGAGAAGAATTTTACTAACCTTGATAAAATTTGAGGAATAAAGCGTGTGGACAATATGGAATTTGTTTATTGGAGCTAAATGTATGGATTGGCCCTGTACTAGGACATTTATGCGTGTCATGTGCTTGTCACAAGCGTGCAAATAAATTGACGTACATTTCTGATTCCTGTGATTTCTGATTCCAAAAACTTTTTGTATGTGACCGAGTTTGGAATAAACTGTTTTTCTTTCTTTCTTTTCTTTCTGTGTCAGAGTGACACTAGTATGAAAGTGTGCCAACCTTGACATGCCTAGTAAAAGTCTACGTTATTTCATGTTAAAGCTTGACTAATTCTTTCGACAAGCTCGTTATGCTGATAGACTGGAAATGTATAAATAAATTATAAATATTACTCATACACTAAAGATTCGTCACATACGGCAATTTAACTAAAAATAACCAGTCGCCTAAAGTTAGACACGTCAGCATGGCGTTAGTTATACTCATGAAAAATACAATATAGTAACTCTGAACCAAAATTCACCGAGCTGTTGGGCTGAAGGGACAGCACACGCTAGAAGTGCTTCTTCTGCAAGGGATTACAAAGCCACACACACCCTCACACGTTGCTGGGTGTGGCAGCACCAAATTGACGAGCAAGTTGACATACCCAAATGTGCCGCAATTTTTCTGAGTATGAGCGCATATTGGAGTAGTAATGAATCAAGATCAAAAACTTTATGGCAGTGTTTTTGACTGTTTGTCTTAGACCAGCCTGAATTATGTATATCGTCCGGACCCCAAAATTATGTACATTGCCCAGACATCAAGATCGTGAGCTTTATTTCAGTGCGTTTGACTGCTGGTCGTCTTTGACCAGCCTGAATTACGTACTTTGCCCAGACTCCAAAATTATGCACATAGCCCTGACATCAAGATCATGAACTTTGTTGCAGAGTTTTTAACTGTTCGTCTTTCATCAGCCTGAATTACGTACATTGTCGAAACTTAGACAAGGGGAATTCAAAATGACTACAGGGATAATTTGTCCATGCTTTGTTAACATTTTTTTCAGTAAGGATAGGATACGTCATTAGAGATGCATCTATTCATCGAATTTCGTTTAAAATATGAGTCTGCTTACCAAAATTTCACTATGCAAAAAGCCAATGAAACTGAAATGTAGCCAAGAATAAATACTACTCATCGATAGATTGAAAATAGAAGTGGAAATTGAGAAGAAATTATGATGCTGCATACACATCGAATCTCCCGAAATTTAAAGTCGTCCGTGAGGAAAAGTCTTTGGACAGAAACACATCTGTAGAAACAGTTACACATCGTGGCTGAGCTGCTCAGATTGACGGCAGCGCAAATAATGGTAAAGTAATAAATACTGAATGCAATGCTCGTAACTAGGAAAATTTTGAAACCCGGATGTAAAGAAATACTTGCGTCTAGTATCAGCATAAGGTCATAGTTTTTATGACTCTGATGTTGCGAAGTAAAATGCTTCTGCCCAAAAAATAAATTTGGCGCATGTTAATGGAAATGCTAAACCTAGGACTAATTGAAAAACGTCGAGAAAGAATACGTTGCAACGAACATTACAGATTAGGGCATATTTTCATTGCTAGATCTCTCATCGAAATTACCCTTTTCGGAAAGTATCAGAATAAGTTTTCAAAGCTACGGCTTTCATTCCACATTTAGTCAAGCCAAGAATAGCTACCACAATGAAAGCGAATGCATTCATAAATATGTTCAGTGCTAATGAGAACAACGACGATTGTAGTCTCTCAAACACTTCACGACTGAGCGCCCTACGTAGGGTTCCTTTGAAGCTCGCCATGCGCAGCATCCTAGAGTTTCAACAGACCCCTCCTGTGCCTTGAAATTCAACTTTGAACTTCTCCCAGTTCCTCGCTGTAACAAAATCCAGTGAACGGATGCCCAGCGCGGCCTTTTGGTTGAGCGGAGAGTGTCTTTGAAACGAAAATGTTCCTCCGGCTGAAGAACAAAGGCAATTTGAAGACCAAAGCGAGGATATTGCGCTCTGGAACTGAGATTTTCTGGCTTCTAAGTTATTTTTCGGCCGCAGTCAAAGAGATCACTTTTTTCTAGGGCAGATGAAGCTTTTTTCCTCAGGCTTTTCCTTTGATTTTCAACGGTGCTGCAGATGCTAGTTGCGAAATATGGTTGCAAATTGAAAATGCATTTCTTTGAGAACAGTCCTTCAGTAAGACATAAAATCAGCTTAAGATTTACTCGAACAAGAATTCTAGACAAGTCTTAATACAAAAAAATTTTACGCGTGAAATAATGAAGTGCAGGATTCCAGCTGATGTCCTACACAGCTCAGTAAACACGAAAATTCCCCACATATCATACAAACATTTTAAATGAAATTTCCCTCACATTTATATCCCTTGAACAGTAAACCATAACATACTATGAACAAAATACCTCTATGGTGGCAGAAAAAGACTCCAAACAATACCAAAGACAAGTGCACTGGTGATTGGGTGGTTAAAAAACCTTTACAGTCACTGAATCGTCGACTGATGTACTGATTCAAAACCCACCTCCCCAGATGAAGTTTTTAGTAAACGTTCAGATCATACAAAAGCAAAAGTCTGGCACCGTAATCGCAATGGAATAATCACCCATCTGTAGCATGAAAACTGTGCACTCTCTACTTCTTTAATTAGATCGCTTTTCATCAACAGGTACCTCCATGACGTAAAAATATCAGGGTGCCCTACACCACAGAATGGTACAAATTTTCAAATACTCAAGCATTAGGAGTCGCTTAAGAACATATTCAATGGTCCAAAATTCATAAACGAGATGCCTTTCGAAGCAAACGAATGCAATGATAAGCTAAGTATAAAAGAAATCAAGTGCTCAAGCATTTATCAATCGCAGTCGTCCAGAAGCAATTTTACGAAATAATTGATGCTATTGTATCGTTCGAATATCATTCAAAAAATATCAGGAATTTTAGCACTTCTTCATTAATTTTTCTATACAATGGATCTATTTTTTAACAGAACCTCTTTGAAAGTCGATGCACTTTTCCAGGCAATGTTTTCATCCTTTTAGACCATTTATGAAAAATCTGTAGACCCTCATGAGCCAGGTTTTTGCTGCGTGTTTTGCTTCAGTGCCATGAAAATGAGCGCCTTTCAACTGTTCTTTGAGTTTTGGGGATAAAAAAAGTCCGATGGGGCTAGGTCTGAGCTATAAGGTGGATGTGGCAGCAATTCCCATCGAAATTCTTTCAAAACTTTTTTAGGAACGCGTGAAGAATGAGCTGGGGCGTTGTCGTGATGGAAGAGGATCCCACGATGGAGCTTTCCTGGACGCCTTGTAGCTAATTTTGCTCTCAATTTCCTTAAAACCTCTACATAACAGGCTCCTGTGGCAGTCTTTTGACTTTCTCAAAAATCTACCAGTGTGAGCAAGTTTTATCTTGTTGGCACTCGGGTCATAGGAGCGTTCCGCGTGGTTCTTGAATTGCCCTCGTATCTCATCTGATCGCTTTGCTATCAGGTCAACATCGCCTTGGCTTACGTGAGTCCATTTACCTCGCTGGAAGCTGCGATTCTTGACGTGATCCATTTTCATAATCCCAACATTTATAACACCGTGGATTTTTCTAAGCTTTAGAGAGTGATTAACATACTGTACACAACGACTGTGGTGAAGTTTTCGTGGAAGGAATGTATGATAAAGGAAAAGGCATCTCAGTTTTCCCAACGCCGAGAGGCCGCATCTTTCAACGTCGAGTGTCGCATATTGACTTTATCATCACCAAAAAAGTTCGTCCTCCACACACGTCAGCTCAACACACTCCCTTGGCAGCTGGACTGCCAAACATGGTGACAAAAAATTTAAAATGCTCTTATTTGCTACGCGAATTCAAGAGCGATATACAGTACTGTGTTCATAAGCGGTGAATGATGGTGAACTATAAACGACACTAAAAAGAATGATCGCCGATCTGAATTGGTTCAGAGATGTACGTATATACATGGAGTTGATCGAAGCCTGACGGAGGCATCATTTCATTAATTTTACCTGAACGTAATATTTTCCTTTGAAATTACGGCCTAATATGCTAATAAGTTTTTATACATACGAGTGGCCAGTTGATATCGCTAACCAAATTTTGCGTTTTTGTGTTGTGTTACTCTCACATTTAAGATTTTTCAATGCTGAGATTTATTACTGGATTAAAAGCATTTCACTCATTCAACTCCATTTTTTAGAAGAGCCATTCTTACATTTACTACTCTGGGCACTCCGATATTCATTACCAATTATTCGTGCGACGCATCTAGTCATGAACCCACCAGAGTTGATGACAGAGGCTCTCACGCTAGAATTTCTCTCACCTTTTTGTTAAAGTATCGAAAGTAATGCGATGCAATGAATAAAAAATTTGCTGTTTTGAAAGAACTAAATACTATGATTCTTTGCGCGTGACCATCTGTGCTCTCTTCTGTAATTCATTCAGTGCTTTCGCTCCTCAATTTAATAATTGAACCGCAGTCAACTTTCGACGCTTCTCGCTCTAAAATTACTCATCTCTAAGAGAAAAATCCCACTGAAATAACCCAGTAGAATGTTCTGAACGCATCTATTTTCGACAAAGTGTTGCAAGGTTGGCAGACGACTTGCTGATGAAAGTTCTTTGAGCAATTTCTAGCAGAGTGACCAAAGCGGAAAGCGTTTTTTACCTGAATCTTTTCATTTTTTATTGAAAGAAAGATCATTTGGTCGGAGCATGATGTGACTTCACTGAAACGGCCAAATCCTCCCTCTTGAATTCTTTATTCCATTTCGAATCAATCGAATTTTCTAAAGCCCTGTTGATTGGAGCTCATTGAGAGAACTTTTCATGACACGCCCGGCACACATCGATCCTCATTTTGAGCTCGTCTCTAAAAAATGAACCAAAAGCTCGTTTCTAAAAAATGGAGCTCATCTCTTTATTTGAATACGAGCTTCCTAGTCTCGCTATGGAGGCGTCCGATCACCGACGCTCGCTCAAAGTCGACCTGCGCAGGACTGGGAGTCAATTAATTTTCATTGCCGCCCGGATTGTTCATTAACACAGAATTAGGCCCTAATGAAAGTCTTTGTGTCTAATGAATACCACCGGCAGATTATCAGCGTTCGCCTGTAGTAGGCCTATGAGGAAAAGCAGGTTTCTGAAGGTGAACTCCATAGATTTTCTTTATTACAATGTACTTGCGTGCTCCCACTTTGCCAAAGTAGAATATTTTTTGCCCATGAAAAATAACATTTTCCAGGCTCATCTTGAAAGCAGTCGTTCCATGAGATTAGGACTATAGTTGAAAGCTTACTGAAAGAAAAGTTTCTCAGTAGGTTCACCTTATGTTCTATCAGGTGATTTTGTAAGGGGATTGGAGCAGATTCTATGTTCAGTCTTTGGAAACATTTTATAATGAAATGGCGCCGCACAGAAGTGCCTAAGCAATATTATTACATATTAATATACGCGCCCCAACAAAAATGACGTCATTTATCATAATTTATTCTTAAATTAGGTGGATTTTCTAGGCGAAGCTGCTCCTCATCTTGTCGTTTGAAGTCAAATATTCATGAATAAACCTCGTTTATCTAAACACTGTCATGTCGTATTCTGTTAAAAAGGCTTTGATATTAACTATTCATTAAAAAACTGTGTTAATCAAAATACTGTCACGTCTTATTCGGTTAAATAAGATTTAAATTAACTATTTATAAGCACACTATGTTAACCTAAATACTGTCATGAATCTTATTAAAAATGCTTTAATGCTAACTATTCATAAACAAACTATGTTAACCAACGTACCGTCATGTCGTATTCTATTTTTTAGATATGCTATGTAGTTTGGTATTCATGAAGAACCTCCCTTAACCAAAATACCGTAATATCGTATTCTATTACATAAGAGCTTCATCTTGTTTAGATTCCATTAATTTACGATGAGAAATTCAGTATCCTACCTACGATACAGAAGCGTACCATCCTTTCTTGCAGTAATGGTCTCTATGGTAACACGTGAAAATTGTGGTAAAAAAGGCATGTGTTGTGTGACTGAGAACGAGTGACTCTTCGGGATCACAAAAAAAACACGAGGGCACGAGAGTGTACGGAATCCTGCTACGCGAAGGCACAGGGTGAAAAAACCTTCAAGTCCTGGGATGTCTGCCCCAATATTTTCCAGTAATGAGACAAATTCTGAATTAACGTGTGCGTGTGTACGTGTGATACGAGGTTTGAGGTCATAGGCCCTGCAGGATGTAATCAGCTTTTGTTATTTGAATGAGGACGTTATTCGAAAGCTCAGAACTTGGATTAATATAAATCCCAGAAGAAATTTGGAATTAAAGTTTCTATCACTGTTGAGCCACAGAGTCATTCAAGTTTCACTCCTATATATATATATATATATATATATAAATTTCTTGGAATATTTTACTCCCATGTTACCTTTTTAATGAGGAGTCAGGAAGGTCTTCTAAGAATAGTTGTAACCATTAATGCATAGCGTCCGATTTTTCGGACACTTGATGGTAATAATGAACAATGAAATATAAACAATGGTAACAGAAGGTAATGACGATAGATGTTTTATTGATTATACGCGTTTTTTATTCTTATAAAGAAATACCACCGGCATGAAATCTATAAGTAACCTAAAACTAATTTATTTGTTAACTTGGATTTTCTGTACCTGATGCCTTCTAGCAGTACCTTTTACAGCATTCATTTGAGTGACCTGACAATATTTATATTCCAATTTTATGTCTAATACAAATGACCTACTAAGGAATAATTTCTACAGTAGAAACCTAGCAAAATTTACTGAGAAATAAACTCTATGCATTAATGAGTTAATTCTTCCCAAGCTTTCGAGTTGTTGCGCACACCCCTTTTCCAAGATAACGCTTTCATTCCTTTGAAAATAGATTGTGCATAACCACTCGAAAGCTAGGGAAACATCAAACTATTCTCAGAAAAATTCCTTCATCAACCCTATTATATGTATATATATATTTATAAATACATGACGGCTATTATTAAACTAATTGGGAATTCTCATCTCTGTGAGCTCAAGTTTATGTGCATCAATAGATTTTTCGGCCCACTGACCTGTTAATTAAGGGATCTCGGAAGTTGTGTGCAGTTCAGAAAACCTGTACTGACGCAATTTTCAACTCTAGTATCGTGGTGCACTCTTGTATCCACATTACGAGCTTCCATAAGCTGTCTCAACGCCTGGTCTAAGCGCTGTGTTTTTAAAGCAGTGCGTCCGCTCCACACCCGTTTTATTGCTGTTCACATGCACCACGTACGGTGTGGGCACGGAGGAAGATACTTCTGCCATTCGTTTAGCGTCCGTTGGGTGGTAAAAACTTTAAACAATTTATCCAAAGTGAATGCATAAATAAATTATTTGTGGGCAATTTGGTTTTCGAATTTTATCCTTTCAAACATTAAACAGCTAATATCTCAAAAAACAGTTTATTACGTAAAATGTCATTGAGGCAAAAGTGTTTAGTGTGAAACTTTCTAGCAGGTGTGGAATTTTACTTCTCTTCTTCCTTAACACTCAGTATATGTATTTTTCCGCTGAATATCATAAAGACTTGCGACTTTTGAAGCGGCACTGAAGAATAAATTCAGATGCGGGACAGATGGAAATCTTTAAGCTGTACTCTATAATTTCCATAATCGTAAGCAATAACATTTTTTCTAACCTAGCTAAACTAGTTCCTGATGCTAAAACATCGTCTGAGCACCGACGGCTAGCAGAAATCAACGCTTTGTTCCAAAAGTCAAATCCATTGCAAAGTTTGACTGAAATTTCTGAGCTACACAGCAGTCCTGGATGCGTAATCTTTTCCAGTCGTTATGTCACTCCTCAGCATATACTTTCCTGTATAAAATTCTGTCTTCCGTGCGTTCGCACCAATTTATAATCGAGGAATCATCCATAGCTGTCGAAAATAAATCAGACTTTGTCTATTTTCTCAGCTCTCAACGCAACGCACCGCACGGTCTTCTTGTGGCGAAAATGAGTTAGGAAGTTCCGGAAATTAAACCTGTTGTCGGCGCACTTCCTAACTCACGTCATAATCACTCCCTCCTTCACTGAACAGTCCCGAAAAGTTCAGTTCTCCTCGAGAGAACAGCAGTGCGCTCGAGCAGGGCGAACAGCAGAGCTCCAAGAAGTGAACAAAACTTTTCGGAATTGAAAGTTGAAATCCGACCTGAAGTTCAACAACAAAAACAGGCCCCAGGAACAGCAGCGACGAGAGAAACCAGAAAATTGGAGCTCAATGGCAGACGTGCCAGAACTTGAGGCTGCGTGGCGAGATTTGTTTGATAACCTGTCAGGTTACTTGTCAGTCAGCCTGTCTTGTCACCGACCAGCAACCTGTCAGGTTACACGTCAGTAAACCTGTTGTGTAACGAACCGGTAACCTGTCACGTTACTTGACAGTGAACCTGCCTCATAACTGACCGGTAACCTATCAGGTTACTTTTCAGTAGACCTGCCCTGTGATCTGCTCTATAACCTTTCGGATTACCTGTCATTGAATCTGCCAAAAAACGCACTACGTTGGTTGTGAGGGGACTCCTTTCTTGGGTTAATGTATTGTGCGACGCGCAGACAGCCGTGCAGCATGGCACGAGGCCTGCCTGGCCATGTTAAGTTCGAAACTCTTTCAAAATCTCGCACGCATTATGAGGCTGAGCCTTCCTGGATTCCTTGACCATTTCTGCATAAGAAACACACAGCACCACACACACACGCAGCACCACACACAGCACCACACACACACCACCTACGCAGCACCCCACACACACGCACAATATCAGACGCACACATTACCCCCACACACCCATAGTACAACACACACTCAATACCAGACATACTGAGAAGACTCACTTCGCTCCGCGGAAAAGCTTCCTTCAAAGATGAGCTACCTGGGCTGTCTGTTCTGAATTTCAGCTCAAAATATTTTCACCTTGAGTGCGGAATGGGGGGACCTGAAGAGGGGGACCTTTAATATCCCTCACATTGATATTCCTTGAGCACAATTTGTTCTCGGGTCACGAAATCAGAGACCCCCGCGCGTGCTTCCTAGTTTCAGTGTTAATCCAAATTTGAGTAAGAGCTGGAAAATTGGAGTCAAAGTCTAGAGCCTGGGGTTAAAATGCTGGCACGTGAGAAGTCATATTCTGTCCCGTCTGGATTAAGAACGCTCGCCTCCCTTGAGTCTCAATATTGGTGACGTGAAGCCGGAACTCTAGTTAACCTAGAATCAGAGTCTCGATAAGCTTGAAATCCAAATTAAGGCTTGGTTCGAGTCAGAATCCAGAAATGCCTCGATTCAGAATCCAGTCTTGCCTTGATTCAGAATCCTGTTTTTCCGCAGTCATAATCTAGCTTTGCCTAGAGTCAGAATCTTATTTTGCTTTGACTTAGTGTCCTGTCTTGCCTGGAGACAGAGTTAGATACCTGTGCCATGCAGAATGCGATAGGTATTTGAGAACAAAAATCGTCCCACAGAAAAGGAACACAGACTGGAAATACAGCATGTAATAACCTTTAAACGTTATGTTCACGTAAAAGCAGAACGACGGCGATCAGTCAATGGAAGTTCCACCTGTCGTAACAACCTGTGCCTGCTTCTAAAAATACCCGCAGGTAGTAATGAGATGAGTCCTGGGAACGTCTGTCATGGTATCCATAGTAACTGTCCTGAGAGCCCCAACGGTGTGGGTGCTTATTGAAGACTCTCTCAACAACGCCCTGGGTGAAATAGTCCAAAACATTGATATTAGGGGGCTGGGCAGTCACATGTTTGGAGTCGCGTGGTCACGGAAACCGTTCTCCAAACATTCTAGAATTGAATGGGCCTGATGGGTCGGAGCGGAGTCCTCCTGAAAAACACACGACCTGTCACGTGTGCTACAGAAGTAATCCAGAGCGTCACGACAGAGTACAACACATCGGAGTAAGCAACAGCGTTGACTCTGGCCCCTTGAGAAAGAAATGTGGAGGTATTACGTCACCCTTTCAGCTCACAACACCCAGAACCCTCACAGAGGCGAGGAACTTCGTGTGCATGGCTGTCAGTATCTAATCAGATGCTTTACACAGTCATCGATTATTTTTGCATTTCACCTTCTTGTTTTGGATGAAGTCCCCAAACATTCCTGGCTGATCCAGATGCATCAGCTCGTTCAAGAAGACATTGACTCGAGTCACTTAATCTCTCTGGTTCTCTCGGACATAGAATTGCCTCTTCGCTTCACGTACGACTCGTAATCTGTAACGGAGGTCGTTATGAACCACATGTCAGATGATAGCCTCGTCAACCTGAAGCTCCTTGCCGAGAGCCCTCATAGATTTTCCAGGATCCTCTTGGGCAGCAGCTTGGAGGGAATCGTTGCATTCGGACGTCCTGGTACTGTCCGAGCACCGACAGTGTTGTTTCCAATGGGAAACGGTTTCCACTTCTCCACTAGACGCCCAGTACTCTCCGAACTATGGGCAGAAATGACCTCGTGACTTTCGGCAAGGCAATGATTTCGAGATGGAAGTGTCATGCAACAAAGGAGACGACGGTAGCATGTACCGTCTTTTTCTGGGTTAACTTAGGTTTCGCCATGCCTACCTGCACCCATGTGTTACGATGACGTACTGAACACCTACGATACGTGTTCTCAAATGCCTACCGCACCTTAATTTAAAAGGTACCGACGGCTTGCTGCGCCCTGAGCGTAGGAGCAGCAAGGCACTTAAATTGTACGCATTTTGATGCAAGTTGTGCAGTCGGATGGAAGTGCAGTAGAACTTTTGTGCTGCCCGTGGATACACTAAATTGCGTACAGCAATACGCTTGTTGTCTAGGTAATTTTTCATATTGCCAGAAAAACCGAGCAGATGACCATAATGCAATGACAAAAAATTTCCTGCAGTTTTCTACACCCAAATATAATTTCGTAAAGAAAGTACATGCACAAATCAATATCATTGCGAAAGATAGATTATTGTACAAGAATCATGAAAGAAAAATTTGTTTAGTCGGACGGAACTCTTTCTCTGGATATAACGCACAATATTCGATAGTGAATCCATCTAATCAAATAACGTTGAATTTTAATAGATAGCATTTCTTACAATAAGCAAAAGAACAATCATGTCTGCGTGAGAGAGCATAGGAACGAAATCTGCGTAAGCCTGTCGTATACTTCAACGGACGCGCCTTTGACCATCATTTCAACGAATTCTCCAGGTAGAGAGTGACAAAGCCTATGGCAATGCATTTCGAATTTGATTACAGTCGTCCCCCACATAGAGCGCTAGATCGGTTCCTGCAAACAACCGCTCTAGAGTCGTCGCCCATGTAGCACGGTATCGGCTTGAACAAGCATCAAATAGCCCTGAAAATATTTGTGATAAGAAGCAAATTAAGCGAGTTATAAAAAAGGAGGTGGAGAGGTTATTTACTACAACTGATCCAGCACTCCATGCGGCGACGGCTGTACATTTCTGGAAGTTTCCCCAAAATATAAGGCAAGTTAACAGCACCGAGCCTTCATGTTTCCCTGGTGCCACTCAATAGCGATAAAGAAGAGACTAATATTTTATGCGTCATAATCAAACTTAAGTCGAATTTTATGCTATTTCATTCTAGATGAACCAGACTGATGAACTAGATTTTACACCGCACGTAAATCACACTTGAAAACCACATTCATGAGTGTCATCCCATCGCTGGATGATGATTCGCAGCATCAGCCGAGCGGAAGTTGAGTACGGCATAAATTTAAATACTGCCATGTAAATTCTTCGCAGCTGCTCCCATCGCTTGTAATTCGCCAGTCCCATATTACTGCTCAACAATCTTGAAACGCTCGACATTTTTGCTTGTCCCACAGCCGCTCGCCAAAAAAATCCTGTCGCTTTCGAGTCTCCGAAATTTCTCCTCGTTGTTTTTTAGGGGAGAATAAATCGCTCTCCAACAGCCCAGAAACGCCGCCGAGAAAGAAACTTGTGAACATTCGACGGCCGTTCTCGCTCCTCATTACGATGATAAATGCTGCTCCGAGGCTTTATCACCCGTTCTGGAATCTGAGAAAAATCCGTAATGGTCATTAGAATGTTTTGAAGTCAGCCAGGAGTTTGCATCGAATTGATGCGAGCGAGAGCCTCGGTCTCAGACGTACATTGCGGCGAATGTAATGGAGGATGTTGTACAGATGATGTGTATTTCTTGAGCATTATAAGTCCGGATGTTGCACGGATGATGTGTATTTCTTGAGCATTATGAGTCAGGATGTTGCACAGATGATCTGTATTTCTTGAGCATTATGAGTCTGGAAGTTGCACAGATGATGTGTATTTCTTGAGCATTATGAGTCTGGATGTTGCACAGATGATGTGTATTTCTTGAGCATTATGAGTCTGGATGTTGCACAGATGATGTGTATTTCTTGAGCATTATGAGTCTGGATGTTGCACGGATGATGTGCATTTCTTGAGCATTATGAGTCTGGATGTTGCACGGATGATGTGTATTTCTTGAGTATTATGAATCTGGATGTTGCACGGATGATGCTTATTTCTTGAGTATTATGAGTCTGGATGTTGCACAGATGATGTGTATTTCTTGAGCATTATGAGTCAGGATGTTGCACAGATGATGTGTATTTTTTGAGCATGATGAGTATGGATGTTGCACGCATGACGTGTATCTCTTCCTGATTATGAATTCGGGTGTTGCAGGATAATACGTATTTTTTACTTGTAATGTGTCTGGATGTTACAGAGTTAATATACGTGTATATAAAGTATTAAATGAGGAATTTTTAAAGATACTATGTTTTTTTTATTAAAATGAGGCTCGAAACTGTTCATTTTGAACTTTACATTTGTGAGTAATCTGTTGCTAAAAATGTGTACGTGGATCAGGGTATATTTTGCTTATATCGAGAGCGTCATCGTTTGGAAACGTTTTGAAGGAAGTCCACCATCGAAAAATAACATTCAAGGACACTTTTTGAATCTGATTTTAACCACAACGGGGAGATGTTTTACGCAAGTGAATAGGAATTCACATCATGAGTCTCAGTTCAATTGAGAAGTTCTGTCCTGCTGAAAATGAAACACAAATTGCGGTAGAGCTCTAAATGCCTTTAGACGGAAATGCTCGAAACCAAGAGCGCACAAATTTTTGTTTCGCTATCTTCAACATTTGTGGCTTACAAAACAGGACACATTCATTCACACTGCACAATATGACCATCATGCACTAAGATCGTAAGACCACATTCCGATGCATTGCGATGATCCTTCCAGTAAAATTCGACTCCATCAGATCATCGAAGACATCACGACGTATAAGACCACCTTTCCCCGATCCAAGTGTGATCCCAGCTCAATTTTTATGATTTGTCGTCAGGCTGTGGCCCAGAACGACCCTCTTATCATCCCACGTCATCATTCCACGAGCTAACTTCAATATACACGGACAAAGGCTGGCGAGGCTCCGAATAACTGGTGGTGTGGGGTACGCTTATCTAATTCATCCAGACCGGGGTATTTTACGTGCACACTGTCGTGTTCCTCTGTGGTCATATCTTCCTGGTGTGCAACATGATCCATTTCTTTATGGAAATGAATTTGTTTGATTTTTAATTGAACCACTAACAAGAATATTTTTCCTGAACTCAATTAGGTACAGTGAATATTTTTCAAGTACAAGAAAATACTTGACTATAATTAACTCTTTAGATTTCGTAATTCGTGATTTTTCTCGAATTGGCGAAAAATAATTTAAGAAAGTATCAATAACATAAACGGAATTCAAATGGTAAAGTGTTAGCTAAGGCATAACTAAAATTCGTATAGCCCACAGAGTGTGGATGGCCTCTTGATCGAATACGCAAGGTGTTGAACCTTCGAGAGGGTTATATTTGGTGGAGATTTGGACTGGTTCTTCCAACTCGCTGCGGGTCCTGCTGCTGCTGCTGATGCTGCTGCTGCTGATGCTGCTGCTGTGTGAAGCTCGTTTACTACAGCCACAACCACAAGGCCTGTACGGACATTTTTCCTTTCTTAATGAGAGGAAAAAGTGAAGTCTTTGGTGACTCAATTTTAAACCCGTCTAATAATGGGGAATAATTTTCATGGATTTCCTACCGTCCCTTTGAGCATCAATTTCATTCTCTTGTCATTCAAATTTGACTCTAAGCTTGCAGTATTGTAACTAATTTGATTTCATTAGAAAAATAAAAAGCAAGAAAAAAGAAGGCTTTGCAATCTAACTGTGCTTTTATTCCGGAGCAAGAGGAGAAAAGCAAGTTCTTGCGTTAGTGGACCCTCAACTTTCCTTATTGATGAAGATAAAAGATCCATCTCTTTAAAAAGCTTTCTTGTCAAAAGGCTTGAGTTAATTTTCATCAAGCCGCCAGCCAAATAATCTTGCCATTCAACTTTTATCAATCTGGAAAACTGAGAGTTCCCCTGGTGTACAATTTCTTTTCCGCAATTTGTCCCAGAGGTCCAATTGTAAAGTTGTTCCTATAAAATGGTTCCTTCAGTTCCTGTTTTTTTTCCGTCGAAAACAAAATTTGGATGATAGCGTGATGGCGTGTTCTTATATTTGATCGCTGCCGGCAGTCGTGTGTGGTGAGCGCTACCGTAAGACAAGTCGTGAGCCGCTGCCAACATTCGGGCACATCGAATGTACAATGCGCCATCCATATTCTCCTCAACACAGTCTGCGTTCAAAGACCGTTGTTCCCATGTCCAAATTTTCGATCTTGTGCAGTGCTCAAATTGAACTGCAGCACCGTATTTTAGAATCGCTTTTTATTTTTATCCAAAACCCACAACCAAACAATAACCAGAGTTCTGTGAGATCGCTCACAGCCCTTAAGTTTCAAGTTTGAGTAAGTTTAGTAGATTTTGGTACTCAGTTCAGGTTTATTTGTGGCCGTGTTTGTACCTATGTTCTATTTTTTGACCTTAATATTATTTAATATTAACTAACTCGTTCAGTTCTTGTAACTTACATACCTAGTGTAACCTCAAGCCTTTTTTGTTATAAATCGTTGATGTATTGTATGCCTTCATTTTTATATAGGTTGCCCTAGAAGCCTTGTAGCTTATTCGGGCCCACATGTGGTATATGTCCTGATCCCGGTTCTTCGTCATTCCTCATTTGATTGTAAACCTGTATCTGACGTAAATTACTTGTGGTAAATAAATTTTTCTAAATGTTTCTAAATTGTCCCTGTACTTCACTCTTTATAGCTCCATTTCTTGCTCACTGTTTCAACACTGATTATGAAATACAAATGTTTCGAAGTACCTGCTATTAAATATGCTTATCTTAGAGTCGTTAATTCTTTCCATGCAGAGAGTGAGGTTTCCCAGAACTCGACCTTTAGGAACGATAATTAAATTGTACGCGTATAACACAAATGATTTTTCAGCGAGTCTGCTGGAAATTTATTATTTAATGACAACGACTGACGAGTTATTACGGTTTGTATAACAAATTATTACTAACGACCCATTATATCTGCAGATTACGCCGATACCGATCTCAACGCCCTCAACTGGTGCATGCGAGATGCATTTCTCGTACTCAAACTACAACCTTAGATTTTTCGGTAGCCAACAAAACCTCGTAGAATTTTCTGAGTCGTAATTAGAAAATTAAAATTAAATGAGCCACAAGCTTCGATTTTTCTGACTTTTTGGATGAAGAATTCGAGGAAGACGCACGTCATTTTTAGGTGCGTTGAACGATAAATTTTTTTGTTGAATTCAATTAGAAATTAATGTAAACATTCATATTTTGAGACTAATAAACTTTGATAAAAAATACCGTTCCTTCGAACGTTGTCATTATCAAATTCGCAACTAAATTTTCACAAATGCAAACTCGTTCACAAAAACGACATGCATGCGTATCTATGCGCATAAATTGAAGTGCAAAAGTCCAAGTGGACTGCACAGAAGCTTGGTGTAATGACGCCCACTGCTGATGAGGACTTATAGCTGCTCAAAAATTCAATCTAACAAACATCTCGATCAAAACAACAATTAATTTTCTCCTCACATTAGTACACGCAAACACTTTGCTGACGCTCAACTCACTAAACATTACCCACAGAGTAACTGACTCGCTAAATATTACCCACGGAGTGACTGACTCACTAAATATTCCCCACGGAGTAACTGACTCACTAAATATTACCCACGGAGTAACTGACTCTCCAAATATTACCCACGGAGTAACTGACTCACTAAACATTACCCATGGAGTGACTCACTAAACATTACTCACGGAGTAACTGCCTCATTGAATATTATCCACGGAGTGACTGACTCACTAAATATTCCCCACGGAGTAATTGACTCACTAAATATTACCCATGGAGTAACTGACTAACTAAATATTACCCACGCAGTAACTGCAAGTGCGAGTTGATACTGCGTCCTTAGAATAGACCTATTAGGCTTTTTATTATTCAATTGTGGGTTTGAATAATATAATTTTTCATGACATCATTCCCTGTACAAGTTTACAGTCATCCCGTTGAATGACATCACGCATTTTTATGGACTGTGATTGTCATCCGTTTTCTGTTTTAAATTTTTTAATTTAAACGAATTCTTTTATTTTTGAGCCCGAATAAGACCATTTCAGAGCATGCCTGTGACTACGGCAGTTCGCTGCATGCTCTCCATGTCAGGGACAATATTTCAGTCTCATCGGACTGTAAGCCTGTCCACATTACTTTCAGAAATACGGTCGTAAAAATCAGAGTTTCAGCGCAACTAATTAAAGTTCCTCCCTAAAAGTTGGCCCAAAACTCGGAGCTTTGGCATATTCCCTAGTGGACTTTGGAAGAAAAAGAATCGGACTTGTTTTAGAGTCTCTAGAGTGACATGCTTTGTGCTGGAATAAATCTGTACGGATTCCTGAGCCAAGTTCTAATGCGGACGACTTAGCCGAGGCAACCGGCCACTCTGGTGCAATGTGTCCTTCAGCAGCGGTGGCTGCTCTGTGTCTGACTGCAAGCTGCAGTCATCAAGGTTAATGATGTTAATCAGCGCTTTTGGATAGCTTCAATTTATAATCATTTTTGTTTCGATCAGTTTCACTGCAGGGTTTTATTTCATATGTAGATGCAGCTGTAATCGACAGCACTGTTGAGTAACTTTGATAATCACTTCAACCACTTTTATAATTTCTTTTAGCCAAACTGTCGGGCTAACCTTTGCATCAAGCACACAAATGACAGCACATTTTTATTAGTCACTGGAAAATAAACGGTTTTTAACGGGAGATCCAGAAGTCAACCGTAAAATCCTGGACTTGTATTTACAACTTTGACTCCGACAGCCGCTCAAGAAGAAGAAGAAAATGGCCATTGACTTCAACAGCTCCTCCTACGCATTATAAATGAAATTCATGCTTGGCTTGTTTTCGAGAAACTTTCTTATAACTCAATCATCACAATTTTTATTTACCATTCACAGTTTTCTCCATCGCTTTTAGTATATTCTTTTGCAAAGTTTCATTAGTCTGCAGCTCTACTCTCGGCCGCTGGTGTGTATTGTTTTTTTTTGACAATTTTCCCCTCCAGGGGTGCAATTCCAACGAGAATGTATTTTTAACAAATTGGACCTCCATCATTCTCCCTGTTCCTTAACGCTCGACGTTTTCCACTTGTTTTTCTTTCAGAATTTGAGTTATTTGTCGGAACAATTCATCACGCTTCATGAGTTTACTACTAGTTGGTGAGGCGGCAAAATTTTTGAAAATTTTCTCCAAACTTCCACTGCAATGCACGTTTTATGCGAGTTTGGTGCGAGTTTGCAATGCGAGTTTGGCGCACCTTCCTTCAGTTAGGCGCACCTTCCTTCAGTTTGGCGTACCTTCCTTCAGTTTGGCGCACTTTCCTTCAGTTTGGCGCACCTTCCTTCAGTTTGGCGCACCTTCCTTCAGTTAGGCGCACCTTCCTTCAGTTTGGCGCACCTTCCTTCAGTGTGGCGCACCTTCCTTCAGCTTGGCGCACCTTTCCTCAGGCGCACCTTCCCCCAGTTTGGCACACCTTCCCTCAATTAACACACCTTGTAACAATGAGGTACACATTTCCTCGGTTATGTAGAGGCACCATTCTACAGTTGATGTCATTTTCTCTAAATTAGCCTCACCCCCCAGCCGTGCACGTGGTGCGTAGGAGGCGGTACCAGCGGTGCCACAACGCAGGCACGCTCCCACGCATCATGACCGTTATTGAGCAGTAGAGCAGCTCGGAAAAGTTTCAATTGGAGCTGAATTTCCTGTTCGAGTTACTTGATTGGAGACCCAACCGGGGAGACTGATGTTCTGTGCTTCATTAGTGGGGAATTGGGGAGCGGAAGTGAGCGAGGAGAGGGAGATCAGGGGGTGTAGAGGGGGCACATGGGATAGTGGAGGGGACACATAGGGGAGTGGAGGAAGAACAGAGAAAGGGGAGGGAGTTGAGGGGGAGAGGAGAGAGCACAGGGGGAGCAGAGGGAGTAGAAGGAAAGAGGAGGGAGTACAGAGGAAGAGGAGAGAGCACAGGGGGAGTGGAGGGAACAGATGGAGAGAGAAGGGAGTACAGAGGGAGTGAAGGGAGTACTTGGGAAGTAGAGGGAGTACAGGGGAAATGGGAGGAGCACAGTGGAAGTGGAGGGAGGCGAGTGGTAGGAGTACATTGGGAATGGAGGGATTACAGGAGTGGAGGGAGTACAGGGGGAGTGGAGGGTGTACAGGGGAGTGAAGGGAGGCCGTAAGGGAACTGGGGAAACTAATGACATAAAGAATTAAGAACGCCAGCAAAACCGCGGCGCAGAAAGCGGAAAAGAGTTGAGAATGAGTAGTGAAAAAATTGATCTCGCGGAAGAAACAGAGAAAATTAATAGAATTTGAATCGAACAAAGTTATTAAAAAGCTTACCAGAGACAAATTGACCTTCGAGCTACGGGCAGAAGCCTGGCTCATGTTCACACAGGTGCACTTTTTTAGATTATACAGGGTGAGACCAAATTATACAGGGGGACACCAAATTATGCAGAGTGACACCAAATTATACAGGGAGACACCAAATTATGCAGAATGACACCAAATGATACAGAGTGACACCAAATTATACAGGGTGACACAAAATTATACAGGGTGACACAAAATTATACAGGGTGATACAAAATTATACAGAATGACATCAAATTATACAGGGAGACACCAAATTATACAGGGTGACATCAAATTATACAAGGTGACACCAAATTATGCAGGGGGACACCAAATTATACAGGGTGACACCAAATTATACAGAGGGACACCAAATTATACAGGAGGACATCAAGTCATACAGGGGGCATTAAATTATACAGGAAGACACCAAATTACACAGGAAGACACCAAATTATACAGGGGGACACCAAATTATACAGGGGGACACCAAATTATACAGGAGGACATCAAGTTATACAGTGGGACGCCGAATTATACAGGGGGACTAAAAAAACTAATTGAAGGTGAACGCTCAAAAGGAACATGTGAATCGCACGTGAAGGTGGAATAGAAACCACATGAAAGAACATATTCGAAAGTTTCATTTCCCAACAGAGACGCTGTGATTTTCTTACGACATGTAACTACTGATGATATTTTACAGCAAATTCGATTTTCCAGACGGGCCAACATGCTGATGAAGATACGGCGTGTTCTCACAGTCGAACGATATTACTCGCCTAATAGAAATAAAAAGAGCATTTGCCTAAGAGTGCAACCTGGCTGTAACCATCATTACTTCATTACTGTCAGTGATGTTCTCAGCGACCGACGTGCAGCAGACACCACTCTCAAGGTGAGCGAGAGGAATTCATGTTATGTACAATATATTTACTCTGTATTTCTAGGCAGTCG
>VOMN01066363.1:0-26945 GCA_014899125.1 Orchestia grillus | reverse complement strand
CTCTGGACCCCCTAACTCCATCTCTGTAGTGACCTTCATTTCAGGGGGCTCTAGTTTACCAGATCATATTGCAATATACAGAAGTTACATACAGGGGAGTGACCGTCAATCTAGTGATTGAATTAATCCTTTGTTCAAGGAACTGTTCCTAATATTTCGCATTATATTGCGGTAAGTATGATACCCTGCACAAAACAAAGGGTTAAACTTGTGTCCCCTGCTGCTTTTACTAAAGCAATAAATAATGGCAAATGCCATCAGCGATTTTTATGCCGACGCCAAATTGCTGATGGACTGACTGTGCGTTCATTTTACGCCTGTATGTGATAAATACGCGTTTTTTTTTACTAACTGATTCATTGAGTGCGAGTCTTATTTTGAGTTGCAGTGCGTGTGTTGAATGCGTTAAGCAGCATTCGCCTTTGTGGCTGTGCAGAATCTCGAGCACAGCGACACGGGCACCCTCACGCACACCCTACGCTCCGTGACCTCCTTGAGGGGCAAGGCCCAACTGCTCGGCATGATCCTCGCCAGGGAGGGCCCCCAGCACCTCATCGACGGCAAATCTGGTGGGAAACTCGCCAGACTGCTGTAGACCGAGCTGTGTTCATGTTTGACTTGGGTGTCGAGGCTTGTCGTCCTCGGGAGTAAGTGCGATGTGTAGGAGTGAGCTGGTGTGTGGTGTGTGGGTCATCGCAGTGTTATGTAACCAAAGAAAGGCTGGAATACATTCATTCAAAACGGGAATTATCTGCCAAGTCTTACGAAGTCGTTTTTTGAACTTGACTACTGTGTGCAGTGAGCGACAGTATCAGCGAGCTGCTGGGCAGCGCGTCGTCCCTGCGTCTGTGGAGTGTGGTACGAACTTGCACCGCGCTGCTCTCCAAGGAGGTGGAGTCCATCTCCCCTTATATCACCACCGTGCTGGTGTATGGCAAACAGGTGAGCTGGTGTACGTCTCCCCCTGCATCACCCAAGTGCTGGTGTATTGCAAGCAGATGAGGGCCACCACTCAGCCATAGCAAAACACAACCGCTGTGGTCAGGTCTGGTCAGCCTGGTCGCCGCCCTCAGCACTGTAAGGTCACAGACAAGATAAAGCCAACCAAGTAGGAGGAACATCGTGTAGAGGGACGGTGTGTCGTCTGGTGTCCCAGCCCGCTTGTGTGAAGTTTTGTGTTTTTGAACTTGCAGCGCAGGACTGTGAGAATTTATTTTAGCAGGCGCACAGCAGTTGATGGTACGGGCTAGAGCTGAGAGTTGGGGTTTTGCTTTACAACCCGCACTCTGGTGACGCTGCACTCCTGCTCCCTGTGGCGCTTGTGCGGTGCTCTTTAGAGAACGTGTTGTAGCCTACGCTGTGACTTTCTTAATTGCCGTGCTAACGAACTCATGGTGAGGAGGATAAGCTGAGCAAGTGCTAAATCGATGGTTATCTACGGTTTTTTTACTGCTAGATCCTTTGGTTAATATGAAAGAAATTCTGAATGAAAAATTGAACATTCCCGTCCCCTCAGGAGGCATAGGATAGGCTATATGCAATAGGGCTTGGCTAGTTAGGTCTGTCTATCCAATAATATGGGGACTGACGTTGCGAATGAGACACTGTTAGGTTACCTCTTTCGTGGTCATTTTGCTTCTTTCCAGTTTCATGCCATCTTTCCTGATTATTCTTTATCTTTCCTTCCTCTTACTTTTTAATTTACGGCATCTATGCTCAGGGAATCTTGTGTGAGAACACATCTGTGCATAGATTCCACGTTTTCTCAAATCCGTACTAAATGATCCCTTCTTACCACTCACTTTGGATCACATTTCATGTGAGTAGGGAGCTTCAAATTAACTAATAGTCTAATATTGTTCATTCACATTCAACAATATTTAATGGGAGAGGAAGAAGTTGAGAAACAAAAGCACTGGGTTTGACTGTTGACCTTTGACTAATATTGGGGTCAAACTCTTGCCTCATTTTGAGGAATGCTCTGACTTGCGTGCCCATGGGGCAATTGAGGAATGTTCCCACTTGAGTGCCCGTGTGGCAATTGGGGAATGCTCTGACTTGCGTGCCCAAGTAGGAATGTGTGAGAAAACTGAGACTATACCTGTTGTGAAGTAATTATGTGATCTGAACACATTTTGTAGTGGCACAAACAGCTATTCTTCATTGAGGCTAAGAGGAATACTTGCTGTTGATGCGAGCTCATTTCATTTCTTAATTAGCCTGTAGACAATTCTCGCACGAAGTAGATTTGCTCTGCTACGTAGAGGACGCTACAGCACGCAGGCATTTTGTGGCCACACGTTGTGTCGCTGTGGCCCCATGTTGCATGCACGGCGAGCATTGATGGCAGTTGTGTTTGGTTTCATGATGAATGTAAGCCCAAGTTCCTGTTCAATTCCATTTCCATTCTATTGCTCAAACTTCCTATTTCTTCTTTTCTTTTTCGCATGTTCGATGTTGTATTTTGATACTCCGCTATCCCTGCACATACTCCTATGTAACGCTGGCAGTGTCACTACCTTCCTTAAACTTTTCGCAGTCTTCATTCTAATTGCATGTGATGAAATATTTACAGGTGACCTTGGGCTCTGGCCAGAACGTGGTGGTGCTGGACAAGCCAGTGCAGCCGGCCGAGGTGCACGACCTCTTCTACACGAAGGACCTCAAGGCAAGTGCGAGCCCGCCGTTGGTGCCTGCCGCCCTGGCGCCGTGCGCTGTGCACTTTAGGTGCACCCAACGCACGACTACAGCGCGCAGTGGAGACTGTCTATTGTATCTAGAGGAATAAAACGTAGCCGTGATATTGCGAGTGTTTATGAAAAAAGGAGAAAATTTATTGTGTAACATAGTCGAAATTTGAAAATTATTGCTGCTGCACATGGTTCTATATATATATATATATATATATATATATATATATAGTTGGTAGTATGGAAGACTGGTAGCTGCTGTATGTCCCGGTGAGTTTTGGAAAATAATGATGTCGGTTCAAAGCAACGATATTTGTTGGACGGGCGGTGCGACTCGCAGTTCTGGGGTATGAAAATAAGGGTGTAACTTGGCTGTGTACCTAACGAGTAACAGCCTGGTCGTTGAAATGAGCTCGCATCAACCAGAAAGCGAACGAGCTAGAAGATTAGACGCAATTAATCCGACTAATATTGAACTGATTTAACTCGGAATTTTATTTCCCCAACTCGCCCGCATTTGCCGACTGGCACAACTCACATACAGCAACTCAGTTAGACCGACTCAAACGAGCTGCTCCAGGTGGGCTATCGCAGTACTTTAATAGGGAATAACTATTATATTCCAGCTCGCAGTTTGAGCAAGTTTTATCTTTCAGCAAGTTCCCGTCCTCGGACCTATAACAAAGTATCTCACCAATTTTGAGTCTAGTCTTGACGCCTTACGTCTTCTCCTAGACCTAGTCCTACCGCGGCTCTTCCCAGACTGCCCTCTCGATCCCGATTTTGTTCGCTATCCCATAGTACGTCGCTATGGGGCCAAATCATCGAGAACGTTCCCACGTCTGCATCTGGAATTCAGCCGTTCGCTCGTCTCGAAATATGCTCTGGAATTTCCTCGCTCGTTAAAGATGGATCGCGTTACCGCGTCTTGCATGGGGCTCGACCTAAGAATGTAGTTCCTTCGGTCCCCTAGTCATCCTTTGCGGTTACCGCCTACGCTTGGAAAGCGTAAAGCGTCTCTCGCATTCCTTCACTTCGCATTGGGTATAGTTAGCCTAGAATATAGCCTGCTACGAACATGTCTACATATATACAATGAACGTCTAATTTTATGCAGGAGCTTTAAACTAACTAAAAATAATCTAATGTAATCTTGACTGTGGTGCAGCCAGCGATGATGGTGCAGGCGGTGTTGCAGCAGGAGGTGATGCTCTACTGCGGCAAGCTGATGGGGGCGCACCCCCACCTCTTCAGGGGCATCCTCAACATTAGACTAGCGTGAGTGGCCACGATCTCCCTCTCATCCTATTGCTTAGTCCCGTCTGCGTCGTGCTCATGCGTCCTTGCTTCAACTCTTTGATGGAGTCTGGAAGTTGTGCTTATTTCATTGGACGAGCGCTTCGGTGACTAGCAACTGTTGCCCAGTACGCGCTGGCAGACTTAGGTTATACGAGTATACGAGAACACGCGCAGTAACGCATGTTCTTGTGGCGCTGTGTCACGCCTGCCACAGTTACAAAAATGGTCCAGAAGTCAGTGAAATTAGGAATAAATGTAGTGTAGCGCGCTGAAGGTTTTGAGACGAGTTTTGAAGTAAGCTTTGTGTCTTGAATGGTTCACCGACGGCGGTGTCCCCTGCACACCCAGTGCAGTGAAACAGGTGTGGGCCGGTGATGCTCACACCTGATTTAATGGAGAGCGAAACTGAACGTTTTAACTTTACTTGATTGTATTGTTAAATTGATAATGTCTAAAAGAGGAAAGCGTAGATGAAATGGTATTATGACACTACCACAACACAACTGTACACACTACCACAAAACACGTGTACACATTACCACACCACCCCACACACACTACCACCACACATCTGCACACTACCGCACCACACCTGCACACACTACCACTACACACCTGCGCACACTACCACGCATCACTTGTATACACTACCACGCATCACTTGTATACACTACCACGCATCACTTGTACACACTACCACGCATCACTAGTACACACTACCACGAAACACCTGTACACACTACCACGACACACCTGCACACACTACCACTACACACCTGTACACACTACCACGACACACCTGTACACACTACCACGACACACCTGCACACACTACCACTACACACCTGCACACACTACCACTACACACCTGTACGCACTAACCTACCACACCTGTAGCACCGTTACCCCCGCCGTGCAGGTGGCTGGTGCAGGCGATGGAGTACTACCACCAGTCGGTGCTGGGCCACAAGCAGGTCACGCTCGTCGAGCTGTCGCCCAACGAGGTGTTCAGGCTGCTGGTCGCCGTGCTGTCCATGGAGCAGGAGGGCCTCGCGCCCCGCCAGATTCGCTTTATCAACGGCTGCCTCGGCCGCACGCCCGCTAACTTCTATGACAAGGTGCTGGCGGCGGGTAGGGTGGCTGCTGGGAGTGTTGCAGGTGTGGCTGGTGCCCTACATGTACAAATGTGGCTGGTACCCTACATGTACAAATGTGGCTGGTGCCCTACATGTACAAATGTGGCTGGTGCCCTACATGTACAAATGTGGCTGGTGCTGTACATGCACAAGTGTGGCTGGTGCTATACATATACAAATGTGGCTGGTGCCCTACATGTACAAATGTGGCTGGTGCTGTACATGCACAAGTGTGGCTGGTGCTATACATATACAAATGTGGCTGGTGCTGTACATGTACAAATGTGGCTGGTGCACTACATGCACAAGTGTGGCTGTGCAGGTGTGGCTGGTGCTGCAAAAGACGCCCGGGGGCCTGACGCTGCTGGACCGCTCCCTACCCCAGCTGCCCACCATCACAGAGCTCTCCCCCACCGAGATGTCCTTCGCCAAGGCCGTGCAAGAGCTGCTGGGAGCTGTGCGGGAGCCTGAGTACAGCCAGGTCATGGCCGAGGTGAGACCGGGGGGGGCTCTTCTGCCTCACACTGCGTCTAGCGAGAAGATGGACATTACTCAGGGTGTCTCAAAGCGAGAAGATGTACATTACCCAAGGTGTCCCAAAGCGAGAAGATGTACATTACACAGGGTGTCCCAAAGCCAGAAGATGTACATTACACGGGGTTTTTCCAAAGCGAAAAGATGTACATTACTCAGGGCGAAAAGTTTGCCTTCGGTACAAAAATGATTGGGACTAATGAATGTATGCTTGTGAAGAGATACGCTTGTAGCGCGCGCTGTGGTGAAGAGGGAGCTGGTGTGCGGGCTACGTTCCCGCGAAAGGGTGGAAGAGCGGGAATGAGCAGTGATAAAATGGTGTGAAAGAGGGAGGTGGAGGCAGTGAGATGTGATATGAAAAGAGGAAATGGAGTGCATCAGAGAAAGATGGAATGAGTGGGAAGGACAGACGAAGCAAAAGAGAGGGAAGCCCCGCAAGAGGCCTGTAGTTCACTAACACCAGCCCCATGTCCTGCTGAAGCTGCAGTCTCAAGCGTGCTCCAGTTACCAGACTCGTGTTGCCTCTTGCCTGACTGTACGAATGTGCTAGGCATCACTGACTGGATTCTCCATGCGCTATTGATATTTGGAGAACACCATGAGACCTTGGGCGGCTGGGCTCTCATTGCTCTCATGAAATGAGGGATGCTTTTGTAAGATGGTCAACTATGGCTTTTGAGTTTATTTCAGACTCTTGTTCGATAAATTTACGATTCAGAACGTTTTTTGCTGTGTTCTTATCTTCAATTGTACGATTTATTTTAGTGCTGATTCCGTTTAGCTGTGAATAAATGTTTTAGGAGTTTTGCATCATATGAATCGATAGGAAGCAACAGCTGCGCTGACCACTAGTGTGTGGTGCAGGTGCTGCGCATCATAGCCACCATCCTGCAGCGCAACCCCGAGCTCCAGTTCTCCAACGCCGTCAAGCTCGACGGGCTCGTGCGGGATGCTGCACACATCTTGCGAATGGTGAGTGACGGGCAGCGAGTGGCTGGAGGAGGTAGCGCGGCCGCCTGTGGGTGGCGGGCAGCGAGTGGCCAGCAGCTGCACCACCTGCTGAGGAGTGACGTCTGTGTCCTCTCCACAGACATGTCCTCTGCTTGTTTGTGCAGACACAGGACTGTTCTGGTGGGAGTAGCCCAACTCTCAGGTCACATCTGGTAGGAGTAGCCCAACTCTCAGGTCACATCTGGTAGGGGTAGCCCAACTTTCAGGTCACATCCCTAACTTCCGTGTAGCGTTCCTGTACTGATGGTCGTCCTGGACTTCATGAGACTCGGTATCAAACTACTAGCCCGTCCGTTCCGACGCTTCGATTCTTATCTTTTTTGGATAATTTCATAACACGAATAGGAGCACAAGCTTTGTCCGGCCATAATGATGCCGCATTACGACACGGCTCTGTGTGTCGTATTACGACACGGCCCTGTGTGTCGTATTACGACACGGCCCTGTGTGTCGTATTACAACACGGCCCTGTGTGTCGCATTACGACACGGCCCTGTGTGCCGCATTACGTCACGGTCCTGTGTGTCGCATTACGATACCTCCCTGTGTGCCGCATTACGATACCTCCCTGTGTGCCGCGTTATAACTCGGCCCTGTGTGCCTCATTAAGACTCTGTAATGCGGCCACTCTGTGTGCAGGAGCAGCGCAGTGAGGACTGCAAGGACCAGCAGAGCCAGGGCGGTAGCCCCAGCAAGTGCGGAGAGTGCGGCCAGAGCGAGACGTGCGTGTGTGTCGTGTACCACGCCAGCAGCGCCGCCCTCAACAGCTGCCTCGCCAGGGCCATCGTCAACCTCCTGCTCGCCAAGGACACCAGAACGGGCGTCGAGCGCGCTGTGGCGGGCTGTAAAGTCTCCTAAATTTGTCGTGTCGCTATACAAAAAAGTGGCTTGCACTTCGAAGTCTTGCCAATTTATTTTGTATGTAACTTGGCTCAGTGAACAGGAAGACTGGCTGGTTGTGTTGTAACATTGCCGGAGTCCTGATTTTTAGCTCCTTTGTTATTGTCGTGCAATTAAATAATCGTTTTTTTTATTTAATTGCTAATTAATGGCGCAGAAATTTAGGTTGAAGCACTCGCGGGAAATGAATATAGGCTGAAACTTGTTTTATATCTAAGTCCCATTGCCTGCGTGTCTACTTGTTTTTCTCGGTGGTGGCTTTTTTACGCACTGAGGCAAGTGACCTCTAATGCGAGCTTTCTAGTTCAACCTTACTTGCCCAGGCGTTGTAGCCCGCCGACTCGTGCCATGTAATGATAGTGCCCTTCTCCATTGTTTTAGTTAATAATTATTGTTGATAGATACCGTAGTGCAAGTATTTAATGCTCCTTTGTTACTTCCTAACTTCCTTGCATTTCTATTTTAATTTTCCCTCAAGTTTCTTCTTCCGAAGTGTCAAGCAAGGCCATGTCGAGCTCCTAAGTCCGAGGTTGAGTTGTCTAGCGCACACATTTCTTAGTGTTCAGTTACTTCACATCAATGTGGGATTCGTCTTTAATGTACCTTTTGTCATATTTTATCTGTAGGATATCTTCACATGCGTTACAAGTCTACCTTGGCTAAAGTTGAGAAGACACGGTGCTATGCGTCAGTTGGTGCGGTCCTTGGCCAGCCCTGGCGCCGGTGTGAGGCGTCGTTTTATTCCACTCATCTTCTTGGTATTTGCGGGCCTCATGTGGCCTTGCTTGTTACTTTTCATTGTGCTAATTATTTCTGATGTTATTCCCTAAATCTGCAGAAGTATATATTCAGAACAAAATATTAAAAATTCTCGATTTAGCTCTGTAAATATGAACGATTTAAGAACGACATGGTGGTGCCAGACTGGATGCCTGTGTGTGAGCGAAGAACTCCAGAGACCCCTGCTCGGGACGTCATCAGTGCATGATGCCATTTGTTCTCTTGGGTGATACGTAGTTTTTTTTAAGATGTATATAATTTTCTTGGGCTGGATTTCAGTTTTAGATTGACTTTGAGGCTAGTCATAGTGCCCTTTTTCGAAACTTGGTACAGCTTCGGGCAAACTTGAGCGTTATGTATTCCTTATATAATTAACTCTCTCCTTGTTGACGTCATAGAGTGCAATTTATCGTAGCTACCTCCCATGTTCAGTGGCTGATAGCCTTCTTTTTGCTCAGCTTGGAACTCGTGAGTACCATGGAAGTGCGCATGCTCCTCGTGCGTTTGATTTCATTTAATTTCATTTAATTTAATTCTTACGTGAATGACGTGTCAACGAAGGCAGGTTGGTCGGACAATATTAATTGCCAAGTCAAGTTGGGAAAGTTATTTTCTTTGTTCTCATTGCTTTCATTCTTCACGCAAGAATACGCGAACTCTTCGACTGGAAAAAATGTGATCGTTACCCCAACAGCACACGTTCGTAATGAATCTTGATATTGAAAACACAAGTTGACTCGAGCACCGTTGAGGTCGTGTGATTGCCAGTAGCGCGGTGAGTTCTAGAGCTGCGCTTGCTGTGTGCTGAGCAAACAAAATGCGAGACTTCACTAGCTGTCTTGAGTACAGCTCGGATGTTAGGCAGTTGGCGGGCCCCACATTGTGCTCAATTATCCTCGTTCTACTTTGTCCTAATAGAAAGTTTTCTCTGAAAGTTTGCTCTGGGTTTGAAGTTTATTCCTTCTTGCTACTGATTCTGATCCATAAACAGGCTATTTACCATTTTTTTACGGATGGGCTTGTAGTAAATGGACGTTTACACTTGCAGTTTACTGATGTGATGCAGTTTACTTACAGTTTAACCCTCAGGGGGCATAGAATAGACCATATTCAATTGAGTTAGGTTACTTTTTTTTTGTCTATCCTATGCATGGGGATTAGCACCCCCAGGGGTACACTGTTGGGTTACAACAGCGAGAGATTGGCCTGCGAGACTTTCATCTTTCGTGCCCATTTTGCTTCGTTCAGTTTTCATGCCTTCTTTGCTGATTATTCTTTATCTTTTCTTCATCTTCCTTTTGAACTTGCTGTTTCTATGCGCAGAGGATCTTGTATAGGAACACACTTTGTGCATAGATTACCCGTTCTCCCAAGTCCCGACTCTTTCGTTACGAGATAGTCAGAGTTACTAAAGTGCTGCTATCCTTACTGCTACTTACAAATACTGATGTGGGTGAAGGGAAAGGGATGTTTACACTTACAATTTACTGACGTGTGAAGTAAAAAGGCCGTTTTGAGTTACAGCTTACTCATTTGGTTGTATTAAATGGAATGGCACATTTAGTTGTCTGATGTATTTGAAGTAAGAAGGTGTTTAGGTGGTATGTGACAGTAGGTGATGCCTAAGTCGTCACTGGCCAGTGGAAGCCTTCTGTTGCCCTGCCGTGTCTCCTGGTTAGTGGGGGCGGGCAGGACCAGCTGCCCACCTCTCAGGGCGTCACGCTACCTCGAGTGTACGTATGTATTGTGATTACAGGCCAGAAGTCGTGTGAGATATTGAATTTTACAGTAATATCTTCTTTTCTGTGCTCACTTAAGTGCCCAAGGGAAGCGCTTGAGCTTCCTCGCATACAGCAGAGCTGCGCACACCTTTACTGTGTTTTCCATTGGAGTTGAATATGAAACTACATTGAAGCAACTTCATAACAAAGGGGTTGGAAATTATTATTTTATCAACGGTTACGTGGGGCTCAGGGAACGGCTTTTTTTTGCAAAATCGACGAATTATTTCATTCCGCGTTGGGTGGCGATACCATTAGCGCTGAGCACCAGAGGCCGCTGTGCGAGCTCGACGCGACCGTGTGCAGAGGGTGGAGGAGCTTGTCATGTCCCACGCGTGCTGCAGCTGCCACATGTGTGACCGCGTCATTTGAGTGTGCGAGAAAATGCACATCAATGTATTGTTACTTGCTTTTCCTGTCGATCATCGAAGGCTTCAGGGGAGCAACAAATTATATTCGTAGATATAGTTGGACCATGTATTTTGTTGCATTATTTACCGTGAGTTGCATCGTGTCTCTGGAAATTTTATCTTATTTTAAACTGAATTATGTACTTCTCAACCCGTGCAGGCGGTGGTTTCATCCATCACCACGACGCCAGCGTGCGATCTCGTACAGTGAGCGAGATGAAAACTCTTTCTTTCTTTATTGTCATTCGTGACCGACTTACTTGACAGTAATATCAATCAGTATGAAAGTCATTTTAGGATGTGTTCCTTCTACAATATCTCAATGGGCTGAGGAAAAACCATCGATTAGCTTTACGTGTCTCAGTTACAAACCCTCAATTGAATTCAATGAAAATTTTACAAATAAATTTTCCTCGAGTTTTTTCATCTGGCAGCAGAGGCATTAAGTGTTGGTCGTTATTTGGACGTGTTGCGTTATTCAGATTGTAAACGGAACCATAAATCTTGCTCCTAAGTGCAGAATGTGTGGAGGGAGCACGTCTGGCGCCATGATAGGGGTAGGCCTGCGGCCGTGACTGGTGTGCTGCTGCTGCTCTCGGGCTCTGCCTCAGTGGCGCCAGATTTGTGTGGCCGGTGACGTAGCTGTGGTAACTAGTGGAGGCACTGGTGGAGTTAGACGTAGCTGTGGTAACTAGTGGAGGCCCTGGCTGGAGTTAGACGTAGTTGTGGTAACTAGTAGAGGCCCTGGTGGAGTTAGACGTAGCTATGGTAACTAGTGGATGCCCTGGCTGGAGTTAAACGTAGTTGTGGTAACTAGTGGAGGCCCTGGCTGGAGTTAGACGTAGTTGGGGTAACTAGTGGAGGCCCTGGCTGGAGTTAGACGTAGTTGTGGTTAGTAGTGGAGGCCCTGGCTGGAGTTCGACGTAGTTGTGGTTAGTAGTGGAGGCCCTTGCTGGAGTTAGACGTAGCTGTGGTAACTAGTGGAGGCCCTGGCTGGAGTTAGACGTAGCCGTGGTAACTGGTGGAGGCCCTGGTGGAGTTAGACGTAGCTGTGGTAACTGGTGGAGGCCCTGGTGGAGTTAGACGTAGCTGTGGTAACTAGTGGAGGCCCTGGAGACCTCACTCCTCCGGACTTCCTCCTATATTGCATAAAAATGGCAAACAGAAATAAAATTTCTTTCGTGGCAGATGAACTCAAAAGAATGCGACGCTGACAAATTCGTTTCATTGCCATTAGGTTCTATGCGCAGAGAAGTACTTTTTTACGTTAAGTTTGCGCCACGTGTTTCGAAATAATCTTTAAAATATCTTTTAGAGTATATTATAAATCTTCAAGGATTTTAAAAAGCAAAATATTAATCAGAAATTGTTGATAACCACGAGCACATTTTTCAAATAGATATGAAAATTTTTAGGGGAGCACAAGATAAGCTATCAATGCAATGGAATAGTTCATAGTCTATGTTCATGTATAGATGGTCCAGGCATACGATAAGGCCTGGCCTTCCGTGTAGTGCCTATACACTCCAGGTGTTACGCGAAATGACTATGTAATTCACTGTCACTTCAGGTGATGTCTGAAATTTTGTGGTCCACAATACACCTGTTGCCTCACTGAACAACTGAGTGAATTAGTTATTCCACGTTATGACTGAAATGTTTAAGCAGTGCTCGAAATTCCTGGTTTCACTATAGGCCTGTCACGTGGCTAAGACATCTAAGCGTTCAGTTATTTTCAAGGTTCTCATTTAAAATACGAATCGGTAAAAAAAAATGGGGACTCCGCGTTGTTCACATCAGAAGTCCTCTCTAGCAGCGGTGACTTCTCGCGCATGTCTTCATGTATGACAATGATCGACTAACGCACCTTCATTTTATCTTTACCTTTTGACGGTCCCTCAGGGGGCATAGGATAGGCCATAGGCAATAGAGGTAGGTTAGTTAGGTTTGCCTATCCTATGCTATGGGGACTAGCGCCCCCAGGGGAGTACTGCTAGGGTACCTCAGCTTTAGATAGGCCTTCGGGACTTCTGTCTTTCGTGCCCACTTTGCTTCTTTCCGTTTTCATTCCTTCTTCGCTATTTCTTATTTGTCTTTTCTTCCGCTTCCTTCTTAACTTGCTGTTTCTATGCACAGGGAATCTTGTGTGGGAACACACCCTGTGCATAGAATCCCCGTTCTCCTAAGTCCATACTAAATGGTCCCTACTCTTTCGGTGCGAAATAGACTGAGTTTCTGAAGCGCTGCTTTCACTACCACTACAACTACAACTTACCTTTTGACGGCTGCTATGTCACTGAGCTAAATGATATCTGGAGCAATGAGATTAGATTATGTTTGATTTCCTTGAACGGTGTCGTCTTATTTCAAGGAAATTGGCCTTTTCTCGACGTAGTAATCGAGCCTCTTTCATGTTGGCATTAGCTACCTGTTCGTTTTTGGTACGAAACTTCATGTGATTTATTCTTCAAGTCCCCAATATTTTGGTGAATATTTAATTTATAATTTATTCAGTACACTGCAGTGAACAAGAGCTCTTTTCATAAGCACCCTGGACAAGAAATTAATCACCTGTTGTTTTTCGAGTTCCAGTTTTGTATTTCATTCATCAATCCGTTTTCAAAGCTGTGACTTAAGTGTAGGTCGTATGCAATACTGAACAGGTAACAGTCCCCATTCAAAGCTGGAGTGGTTTAGACTAGTATTTTAGCTGCTCCGCAACCATGGGACGAAAGCAAGTCGTTTTGGAATGACAATAAAAGGCTTTATCATTTCGTCAAGCTAAGGAACGCTAAGTGACGGCGGTAGCGAAAAGTTAGGGTTCGAGTCCCGGCTCAGGCACTGATTTTTACGTAACCACGAAGTGCTTCCCTTGTGAAAGGAAGCTTAAATCTCGCTCCCTTCGTGCGTCAGTAATTGTAAGGTATTGAAAACCCAACGGTAAAACCTGTCGGAATTAGTAAAGGTTGGAATACAGAAAAAACTTTGATTCGTTTTCTTTAAGTAAAAAAGCTTGTTGAAGGTAAACTACTTTACAAAAGAACGAAAAGTTGAGATTTTCTATAGTAGTTATTCAATTATTTTTATTACTCATTACGTTACTTCTGAAGTTCTCAGAAAAAAATAATTCGTTCATTTACGAGTATAAGAAAGAAAATTTACAAGTATTTTACCTTGTAATTAATTGAAATTTGTCTTATCTTCGCGTACTCCCGACAGTGCGACTTGCTTTACAGCCTTTATTTCAGTCTCCTTGCTTAGTGCTGTGTTCAGTAGTCTTAATTTGATGATGGCCAATCGGTCCGGGAACACAAACCTTGATTGATGGGAACTTATAGGTCGCATAGGAGCGTGAAATTTCGAGAGCAACTCGTCAGTGTTTTGTGACCAGTTGCATTTCGTGTCAAAATTTGCCTCTGAACTTATTTGCATGTTGCTCTCTTTTACGGATAATTTCTTGCTGTATTTTGTCAAAGATTTATTGAAGAATGAAAAAGCAGAATTGAGCAAAACAAATTATTTTTTACATATAACTATAATGAAGTACATATAACCGTTTTTCACTGTTCTGAGCAGTGAGTCACTGATTTACTTCCTCGAGCAATGTCAAGCACAGTATAAAATTGGCAAACTAAATTTTATCTTACTTATACCAGTTCTACAGCGCACTTCTTAAACGTACAGTGAGTACTCATGCTTAACGAATAAAGAATCTCATTTGTGGTTCACTTTTTCTGTAATATGTACCACGAGCCGGAAATATTTCGTACACTTACAAAGACTGCAAAGTCTAAGCTGTCTGCGTTCTACTGAGTTTTCGCTCATTTTTATATCCTTGAAATTGCTTTCACACTTATCGAAGTTTGCTGTTTCATCGAATGCGGAGTTTAATACTTTGTTTATTAAATCCCGATGGTAATTGATTCTTTATCATTTTGTTTTTGGATTCGTATTCAGGCAGTTGTGAAATGAGTAGAAATCACAGCGCCAAAATTCTTGTTCATTTTGAGGCATTCGCACGTCTTCCCCCTGCTCAGGTCAGTGCTGGGGCTACACAGGTGCAGAAAGCACAGCTGCAGGAGGCACGGCTGCAGGAGGCACAGCTGCAGGAGGCACAGGTGCAGGAGGCACAGGTGCAGGAGGCACGGTTGCAGAAGCACAAGGACAGATGACGATGAGGGTGCAGGCAGCACCTGCTGCAGCACAGCTCGAGGTGAAGAGCTGCACCGCGGTGTAGGAGTCGACACTGTCCACCAAGAAGCCTGACGCAAGAACACGTGTTTCAGAAGCGACGGAATTATTTACAAGGGAGTGACATGAACTCTACTCGCTCGCAAGCTGCAATAGGTTTGAACGAGACCTGTCGTATGCGACCATTGTGCTGCCTCGCTACGAGGTCCTAAGGAACGGGACGACCTCGGCTAAACCGGGACGTCCCTTGCTGTCTGGGCGTCCCTGTGCGCTGCTGCGTGCCAGCGTCCAGCTTTGGTCGGCCGCTCAGCTGCGGCACTGCGCCTGGACCTGGTGTTGGTTTCCTCTGATTTCCCATCGACAACTACGTTTGGAAACTAGCTCGAAAATGAGCGGCAGCGATTTTCTGACCAAAATCACAGAATTTTTGCTAGCTTAATCTAGCATGCAGCTCTGATAGTCTCCCTAATTGTGAACACTTCTGAGAACTGTGTAATATGTGTCCACCCACGCTGTCCCCCCACACAGTCCACCCATACAGTCCACCCACACTGTCCTCCCACACTTTTCACCCACACTGTCCTCCCACACTTNAGTCCACCCATACAGTCCTCCCATACAGTCCACATACACACAGTCCCCCCACCCACCCCCCACGATGGGACCACAGAAGGCGCCGATGCCGCACCAGAAGAGCTGCACTCCAAATATCTGTGGAGCGTGAGCCAGAAATTTTATTTCTTGTAAATGGTTAAATTATTTTTCCTCATTTTATTCTAATCGCAAAATCGTTCAAGACCCAAAGAAAAGGTTTAGCTGAGAGAATTTCGAAAAACGACGAGTGGATAGCTTTATGAGGGCTGTTGACGAGTGTAAGTCATCACTGGGAACATGGGAGACACGGAAACGAAATAGGTCAGAAAGAATAAAGCCTTTGAACCGCGCCACCTATGTGATGCCTGCTGAGGATATGAGCTGTCCCCACTGTTAGGAGCGCACTTTCTCGTGCCAAAGTGCAGACACAACGTGAGGCCGCAAGGACTAAGTGCAGGCACAAATCAGGTCACAAGGATTAAGGGCAGACAACATGAGGTCACCTGAATTCAGTGTAGACACTAGGTCATGTGTATGTAGTGCTGACACAATATGAGGTCGCAAGTATTAAGTGCAGACGCAGTATGTGTTCACATGTGGTGCAGACACAATATGAGGTCACGAGTATTTAGTGGACACAATATGAGATCACAAGCATCACCTACAGGCCGTAAATTTAGACACATGTGAGCACATCAAATGTTACAGTTAGCTAGTTACCCCCACACTCCAATTAGCAAGGTACCCATACACTACAGTTAGCTTACTACCTCCTACGCTAGTTAGCTAGTTAATCCTCATATTTCGAGCCACATTAACGCTTCAAGGGAGGAAACACAGTGAATGGCTTTAGGGCATTTTAATTTTTATCTTCAGTCGCCTTTACGCTTCTCTTTACCTCTCCCTGTTAGAAAACCGCCGGCATGATGAGTAAATAATTAGGGTAGTGCCCAACCCACCTGCGCGAGCTGCTCTCTGCCGAAGCGCTGGGCAGGTACGACAGCGAGCAGCACGTTGCTGGCGGAGTAGCAGCAGGCGAAGGCGGCGCTCGGCAAGTAGAAGAGCCACACGGCCGTCGTGTGGTGGTGCAGCAGGGCGGCGTACAGCAACAGCGCCATCGATATGCCCACCATGGACATCATGTACAGCACAGTCACGTCTAGCACCTGTACAGCGAGGCTGCATCATGTACAGCACCGTCACGCGCAGGGCTGTATCATGTACAGCACCGTCACGCGCAGGGCTGCAGAGCGGGGCTGCATTATGAAGCAAGGGTTGCTGTGTGGAGCTCACAATAGACGAAACAATTTCTTGTGAAGTTGTTGATCTTTTGACAACTCGTGTCCTACAATTGACTTTTTTCTATATTCTTGTGCTTGTAACTGCTACCACATAGTACTAAGGCTACTCTAGTATTAAGCTACAGGAACCAATATTCATGTGCGATCAAATGTTTTTCTTCTTGCGGCAAGTTCAGAAATAAGGCATCAAGTTTATGGCTCGTGTGGTGTGTAGGTAAGTTTATGAACGTGAAGGGGTCTACACGACGTATGTTTTTTTGTCGTTGTTTTGTGTGATGTTGAAGGTACACAAAACGAAGCTGTTTTGAAGAACATTTTTCATCAGAAAGAGTTTTGAACAAAAAATGAACTACTGCTACTGTTTCTTCAAAAGCTAGACGATATGTTGCTAAAGCCGTTCATGACACAAATGAACTTGAGCATCAAGATCAACCAGATGACTCTGTTAGAATACTATAACTCTAATATCAAATTTTCTAAACGACATTGCACTGTTATTGTATGGGAGGAAGAGAAAGCCCAGCCATGTAAATGAGGTGCGGCACCTGTAGAGTGCAGAGTAGTCCCGTGATCAGTCTAGAGAGCAGGTCGGCGGTGCCCATGATGGACAGCACTACAGGGTAAGCCTCCCCAACACCCGCTGACAGCAACATGTCCTTGCAGAGGCCATAGTAAGTCGAGGCAGCCATTTGGACGAGCATGGTGCTCACGCCCAGGCACCATACGTGGGGGTGGTGCCAGGTCAGCCTGCTTGAAACAGAAGCCTTAGTTCCTGTGTGATGTTCTTTTGAAGCCAAAACGAGAAGAGGTTACTCTGGTTTGCAATCTGTGACGTTTGGGTTTTTGGTTTTTAGTATGTGTACTATGAGCTGTAGGAGAATTAGTGTTGTATTAGTACACATATGATCAAGGAAAGTGTTCCAGAAAAAGCCGTGTATTGTGACTGATAACAAACGATGTCTGTTGAAAGAACTATAAAGAAATTATCCCAATTCTGTGAAAAATTATGAGAATACGTTAAAAAATAGAGCACTGCTTAACGGGTGGGCTTTGTATACGTCCAGTGTTACACAGGTAAAAATATGTTAGGTTAGAAATGAAGAGTTTTACCTCGATAAGGCGCTCACCGATTAATTCGGTTGGCTCTTTCACAAGAGTCCCGCGGTCCGGTTTCTGCAACGACAGCCTGTATAAGAATAAAGAATTTTCTTAATTCTGTAGTTCAAAATCTAAGGCAAAACTCTGTAAATTGGATTAGGTCTTAGTATTTTTGCTTTCAGGTTCATAACTCTGCTTTGTTTTGTACAGTTCAATTTCAAAATTACAATAAACTCAACTTTTTCATTAGCTGTCAAACGAGTGACCAGTGCATCCACATTAATGGTCTGTGTCAAAAGGCAACAGCTGATTTCCAAATTTCCGCTCATAGTGATGGCTCATAGCAATACGTTCACATGAAGGGTACTTATTAGATGCCTTGTCCAGATTGCAACATATATACTGTATATACTTGCCTGATCAAATGAAGGAAGGCCGCCAAACGTCTTACCATCTCCAAAAAGAGGATCTCTCCGGAACCAAATGACAATAGACATCCGTTTGATAATTGGAATAGTTGATCTTTGAAAAAATAAACCTTAGTTAATACATAAACCTGTTCTGTTTAGAGTTATGTGGCATTATGAAATAGCAAATCAAGTTAATTGAATGTAATACACGAAAGGCTCGCCTAGCGTACAAACACCATCTCATAATTATTCATTGTACATTGCAGTCCTTGTGCAGGAAAATGTTAACTGACTGTAACCTTTGACGAGCGTCCGTTGCACTCTTCGACGCTCTCCTCATCCCAGTCAGGGAAAAGTTTCCTCATATGGAAAGTGCTTTTTGACGTCGCTGCTACTGAGCGGTCATCAGTACTTCTAACTTCGAGATGTGCTGCCGGAAAATCCGAAGGGTTTGCCTTCGTGTCCTCGGACTCAGAAGAATCCCTGCTGTGTAGGTTAGTAAGAGAGCCGTGTTCTTCCGAGGCGATTTTCATGCCATTACCAGTTTTTGATTGTCTGTCGCACTCCATGAGGTTTTCAGTAGTGACACCGATATCTACAAAGTTTTTGCAACTTCTAGCGAAGACAGGCTGGTTGTAGAGGACGTCCTCGTGATACGAATTGGGTTTGTTTGTGCCGTCATGTCGATTGCCAATGAATCGCAGTTCAGTTGTCCGAACCATGCTGAGAGTGCAGAAACTGTGTGGATTTCCAGACACGTAAAGTTGATCTCCCAACAATGGAGATCTGAAAAATACAGCTTGCTTAGAACATTTCTGAGTAGGTACACTGATCTGACTACTCCACATTCTGCTTTACGCTTAATGTAAAAACCCAGTCCTTCAAAGAAGTGATCAAACAACCTGAGTAGCCAAGTAAGTTCGCTTTATAACGCCTACTCACCAATAATTTCTCTTGCCATACCTAAAATACGCATGCAAACCAAGCAAAGTTAAAGTTAGAAAGTAGATTAGGATCGGAAGCGACTTGAAAAGCAATGACCGACATGCTGATGGTATTTAGTGCTTATGAAATGTAGTGCCAGCCCTAATACTTATCGCGTCTATTTCACATTCGTGTGACCCCACAGGGGGCATAACATAGGCCATAGGCAATAGGGTTAGATTTATTTATCTTGTGCATTCACAGGGGAGCATTGTTAGGTTACCTCAGCTTTGGCTAAGCCTTTGGGACTTAAATCTTTTTGCTCACTTTGCTTCTTTCCATTTTCATGCCTTTTTTACTGATGATTCTTTTTTTTTTCTTTCTCTTCCTTCTTAACCTGTTAACGGGTATTGACATCCTATGATGTCCTCGTGGTTGTTGCATTCACACGGTTAAATTTCTGTTTCTGGAAATCTTATGTGGGAACGCATCTTGCGCGTAGATTCCTCGCTCTTCTAAGTTCATACTTAATGGTCTCTTCTCTTTCGCTGTGAGAAAGTCTGAGTTACTACAGCCCTGTTATTCTTACTACTTCTACTACTACAACTACTACTATTAACATTCGTGATTCGTGTTAGAGTAACATACCTCTGAGGAGGACGTGAGGCGCGGGACCGAGCTAGGCAGGCCTGGGCCAACAAGTCGCGACTGTCCCACCTGTGCAGGACATGGGTCACATGAATGCCATAACTGTGGCCATTTTCGAAGTATTAGCTATATTCGTGTGTTTGTGAACTTATTCAGACTATTAAGAAGGCTTAGTTTACTCGCAAGAAACGAATACTAAGTGTGCCAGGATGATCAGTGGTATTGACTTCAATGATACGAAACTCGAGGATGTAGTTTTAGGATTAAACGATATTTGGTGTATTAGGAATCTGCAATATTTTCAGATAAAACTATACACCCACGGAGACGCTCTCACGCTAAAGTTAACTCGTTCATCATCCTCTCATGTACATACAGTCTTGTGTGGAGCACCCAGAGGAAGCCTCATCCCTTCACCTCATCTCACGAACAGGAAGTTGGTCAGGTTTGAACTTTCTATATTACAGCGCATTTCTCCCGCTGCTCGAATAACTCACCCTCTGCTAAACATATTTTTCGCTCTTCATCTTTCTGATCTCGCACACTATTTTTCTAGTTTTATTTCTGACGAGAACTACTGCTTTCGTGTGGAGTGCAAGACTAGTGCGTTACTTTGCAAGTTAGGTACAGAACATATTTATGATTTGAAATACCATACAGTTTACGAACCTGGCCAGAACATTTCTACTAATATGCTTTAGCTGCCACTCAAATGTTAATTCTGCTTTACTGGAGCTGTTCTCCAAGGTTGTCTCTTCTGGTCCTTTTTCAAGCTGAATATTATTCTCTGCTTGATTATTTTCAACTCCGTGATTGTTTGCAGGTGGTTCAAGTAATTTACTTCGTGGAGAAGATTCACAGTCTAAAGTGCTGTTGCACTCGTTCGTTGAAAGCTCTTTCTTATCATTGGTTGACTTATGAATGTTTTCAATCATTTCCTCATCTGAATTTTTGCTCGAATAAATTCGTTGATCCCTTGCCGGGTACTCGCCATAGCAGTAATTCGATTCACTAAGCTCTCTGCACGTCATTTCCTTGTGTTGGATCGGTCCATTTTCAGCAGCCGCTGCTTTGTCCGGCATGCCACTCGTTTTGTTCTCTCGACCTAGATTGTCAGCTGACTTTTGACTGTGGTTTTGTTGAAGAGGAAAGAAACAGAAGCCAACAACACAAAGCTGGAGCGACATCGCGGCGCATGCGACGAAAGTTTCCCTCCACCCTCTCGTGATCGTCAGATATTCCAGCAGGTGACCCTGGAAAAAAATGGGTCGTCCCATAATATCAACATCACAATTTCAGGCATAAATTTATCGTTGTCTGATTGCATACTCGAAAACGAATGCAACACAATTTTTATGTAAAATGATGTTTTGAATCTTTTGGGGTCACTTTGAAAACGCTCCCTTCATCATGGCAGCATGGGTACCACGTTGTATTTAATATTTCTTTCTCTTATGTTCCAAAACTCTCAGCATCAACTCAATCCAAAGCTAGACGATAGAGCGAAATCGGAAATTTTTCAGAATTTTTTTTTTAAAGTGAGAAACTTATACGACTCCACAAAAACTATATTCTTTATTGTTAACTGTGAATAGTCTGGCTGGTGTAAAATTTTTTTAGTCACTTCATTCCGAACGCAACTGAACTGATTCGACGTTTTCATTAATACGGGAACAACGAGATCTCACATGAGTTCAAAGCGGACTTAAAGCAGAAGTGTGTGAGCGATCAGAGCGTGAATAGTCACTGTACCCTCCACACCAGCGCCAGGATCACGGCCTGGCATTAATGATGCAGTAAAAAGTGGGCTCATGGTGTTAGGTGCCCGAATTTTCTGCTATTTTGCTTATAAGATATAATAACTCACTGGTAATGTAATTCTTATTCTCTTTATGTGACAAATATCTTGAACCATTCATTACATACCAAAGTACTATGGTGCGATACGGTAATAAAATTATTTCGATGACCACTATATTTTACATTTATAAACAATCAGAGCATTTCTAGTGCTCCGTGTAGAGCGTAACAAATCTGTGTTGCCCTTGTTTTTGTGTAACGTAACAAATTTGTGTTGCCCTTGTTTTTGTGTCCAGCGTCGCACCGATAATCCTGCAGAAATTTCCTGAAGGATTGTTCCCCTTGGGCAGCTGTTGTTCTGTGGTCACCACGAGGGTGCTCAACTCGGGCACATTTGAACAGGCCTGTGCTTCTTACTCAGTACAGATGTGAAAAATTTAGAAGCGGTATTATTACTTTGGGACGTTCTGAGGTTCAACGTTTATTAAGCAACACTGCAACGTGTTGCGCACATTTTTCTAATACTTGTGACGGGCACAATGAAGTTCTCTTCATCTTAACTACACTATCTAAAAGAAATCGTATTGAGGCCTCCATTGAATTTCTCCTCCCCTTCCGGCATCTGAAAAATTTCAAAATTATTTGGGGCACAGTGGGTACTGCGCTCAACTTCAAGTGAGGAGGGTTCCGGTTCTAACCCCGGTGTGCCACTGTTGTATTTTCAAAGAGTCATGGAGTGCTTCACTTGGGAAAGGTAGTTTGAACCCTGCATTCTCGGCTACACTCACGTCTCCCATTATTAATTACAGAATAAGGCATTGAAGAAATCTGTTGTACGTAGTCGACTGGTGTGTCTGCTTAAACGTAATTGGGCAAATTTGTTGCCGTAAAGTTTCTTCATCTCCTACTTTCCTTATCTCAGTCTTTCCAAATTTATATGTTAGCTCAAGCCCTGACCATGACGAAAGTGCCAACGCCGTTGCCAGTCATGGCAACCGATGTCGCCAGCGCGTGCAACCGGGTGAAGTAGTGGCTGAGGACGACGATGGTGCTGCAGTAGGTGAAGCACTGGCCCACGGCTGTGGGTATTAGTCATTCGTCGCTTACTTTATGTAACAAAGTATAATTATGCAATATATAAATTATACAGTACTTAATTTGCGTAAAATATGATATATGCTTGGTAAAATTTCTACAGTGTATATTATGAACTTGTTATAATTGGTTCAGAGATAACTCTGTCGACGTAACCCCTTCACTGGACATGAAAAAAAAAATATATATATAGTTTATTCCAAAGTTGGTCACATACAAAGCATATACCTTTTGGTTTTTCAGTTAGTAAAATTGCATGACACAGTAACTTGGAGCAAACGACCTTGTTGTCATTTGTTTTCATTCTTCTCGCGGTAAAGCGAATGTTTTCATAGAAGGTAGAGAAGAACCACTAACGAAGTGGAAAAAATTATCGTCTAAAAATCGCATGACTCTTACATCACCGCCATGCTAAAAAAACGGCAAGAACGTGCCTCCAATATGGAGACGATGGCAAACTTCTAACTAAATATCTTGCACACCTCTTCTTGCAAGCGTTTAAAGGGCTTGTGTAATACACGAATATGACTACAATTTAATGGGTTGTTCTTTTGTTGAAAGATGAAAGCAAAAAAGGAAAGAAATGGTATTCATAAAGAACTAAACGTTTTTTCTTCGACCTGGGTCGCAGAAAAACGCGCGCCACGCAGAAACTAGCGCGCTGCATGGCGCAGGTGTGCCCACTCACCCATGATGACGCAGGTGTGCCCACTCACCCATGATGACGCCGTAACTCACAAGCACGGTGAGAAAAGATGAAGCGAAGGCGGATATGATGTACCCAGCCGACATGACCACGGCCCCCACCACCATGGTGCCCCGGCACCCCAGGCTAGGGATCAGCCCACACCCCACTGGACCTGCTCACCCGTCAAACGGGGCTCTACAGTGGGTAAATAGTTCACTGCATAATGAAGTATGTAATTAAACCTTAGTGTTCTGCAACCCGAGCGTTCTCCAGCCTTAGTATTTTGCAACCCGAGCGTTCCCCAGTCTTGGTGTTCCGCAACCTTAGCGTTCCCCAGCCTTAGTGTTCTGCAACCCTAGCGTTCTCCAGCCTTAATGTTCTGTAACCCTAGCGTTCTCCATCCTTAATGTTATGCAACTTTAGCGTTCTGAAATATTAGCATTTTGGAACTGTTAAAGAACTGTATCTCAAAAATCAAAGTAAAGTAGGATTCCATTATTTCTAAAATACTTATTAACTTTAATGCCGCTGTTGCCTTCATAATAATTATATTTGCTCGATCGTCTTAGGAGTAATGAAGATGGCAATACCTGCGTTCCTAAGAAACAAAATTTAAATTTAGCTTTCTGATTCTAAAGAAAGGAAACTACACAGATTAGTTATTTTCACCTTTGATTTTTCGCACATATTGAGTGAAACGATTTACTTGTGAGAGTAGATTTTCATAGATTATTGCACATTTCTGTGAGAGTAGATTCACTTGTGAGAGTGAATTTTTATAGATTATTGTACATTTCTGTGCGAAGTAAAAAGATGACGACCTGACAGCTGCGTCGACAACAGACACCAAGTGCAGAGCATCACCTGCGAGCTGAAAAAATGAAGCTGCGAGGGAGATCATCCACGATGTGTACGCGTGAGAGTGGCCGAAGTGTTGCAACATCGACACGAAGAAGACGCCGTTCGTGTATGAGAACCCTGAAAAAGATGAAAAGGTTTGCTCGAAATTTGCATCAAAATGTACATTTAGTAAATGAATATTTAAATGCGTTAGTTTATGTTATCAGGTACTCCTGAATCGAAATTGGCTTAAATTTTTTTTTTCACATTTCAGACGACGGTCCACACTAATGATGATGATAACATCAGTTCCATGAGGACAGAGTGGAAGAAAGAAGTTCAGGAGAACAAGAGTACAACATTCAGTGCGTCGGGCCACATTAATGTGAGAGCGTGTCTGGGGCTTCCTGCGAGCGACCTCTCGAAACTAAAGGTAAAGTTGACCTGTGTGCGACTCCCGTTCACTCAAACTTTGCTTACGAATGTAAACAGGATGCTCTAAAAGTCATACAACTTATTTAGTCCCACGAGTATCTGTATGAAAAAATGTCTATTGAAATTGTTTAAGAAGTCCATGGCTACGATATAATTCTTTTCAACAGAGATCACACTTAGTGGTGAATGAATTCGTTTGTTTAAATTGCTAAAGATGAGTGCTGACGTCAGCATGAGGGGCGTGAGGTAGCCTCAGGTCGTGTGCACGACAGCGTCGTCAGCAAATGTAAAGCAACTTCGCTGCAGAGATGAGCAGCTGCTGACACTAACATACGTACATGAAGTGAGATATGAGCGATATTTTTAAGCAACCGAACTTCGAAATCTTATTGCTCATGGGTTTTCAAATAGTGTTATGCACTGAAATGTGCGGGCATTTGAACTCCGGAAAGTAACTTTTCCACACCTGCTTGAACGTTGGCTTCACATCGGTAACATGGCGTAAATATGCATAGAAACATGCTTCCATTACTGCAATTCTATGGATTCGAATGTGATCGTCGCCATTCGTCGTAATTTCATACATCATGGAAAAATGAATTTACTAAAACAGAAACGATAATTTTCCGAACATTAAAGCATACAGGCTGGAGTATAACGCTCTAAGTTGGCCATATTACGCTCTAAGTTGGTAAATAAATGACTTCTTCTTGTGGCTGCGTTATACACAACCCATAAATTTACTACGCCAATAATGGACTCTTAGAAAGTGACTTCTCATCCCAGTTTTGAGCGTTGAGGTCGATTTGAATCCCAGCTCGTATTTCACGAGAGAAAGAACTTGTTGAGCAGAACTTCAGTGCATACAACTTCATGTGAGATCCCTTACAGCTGGTATCATATAGCGGCAGCGTGGTCGTGAGCTTAGAGTCTTAGACACACAGCAGCACGGTAGAGGGACAGACCGGCACACTGTGCTCATCAGCACGCTCTCATGCGCTCAGCACGGGCCATACAACCCTCCATCAGCACACTCAGCGCTTGCCGCATGCAAAAAAATCTATCCTCACTTTCCTTCATTATTGGTGTTAGAACTAAGTCCCGACACAGTGCGGGTAGTCAGTGTCGACACAGTGCAGGTAGTCAGTGTCGACACAGTGCAGGTAGTCAGTCTAGACACGAAGACGTGTGCAGCCATAAAAATTTATCACGTGAGGCCAAAGTGACGCAGCGAGAGATGCTAAGCGTTGGCAGATATTCATCACACTGAAACTTTCACAAAGTTTGCCAGAAATAAAAAAAAAATTGTCTATTCCGCAATCAGTCACATACGAAGCACATTACGAGTCGGCTTTTCAATAAGTAAGAGTACAACCTTAAAAATAATCATGGACGTCACGCTGAGACTTCAGTATTTGTGATTCTTAAGTCACTGGCCTACCGTTCTGTATGCAGGGATTATTAACACTTTAGGCTAAACATTACCTAAATATATCGTGTGATTCTTTGCACGTACCTGATACAGCCATAAAATTTCAGTTGAGAGATAGGCTACAAAACGCAAAAAAAAATTGAATTTCGTAGGAATTACGCAAAATTGAACATCGATAATTTGAATTTGAGTTATGGTACTTAAGAACTTCAATAGATTTGTATCCTTTGGTGCTCACGGTGTCATGTGAGGTTCACATGTGTACTGAACAAGCTTGTGTTTTTTGAAAGAGAAAGAAGCTTATTTATTTTGATGGAAGTGATGCAGGTTTTTTAGTGAATAGCATTTTCAAAAAATAAGAATACAGTACTGTAACATAAAATGTCAATCGCTTTGATACTGACGACTTTGATTTCGTGGTCGTCACGAAATTGATTTCGTCGATCGCTCACTGTAGTGTGATGATAGTAGTCGAAAAACTGAAATTAAAGTACAAATACGTGAAATGTGTTATCATACACGGTAAAATTAAACGTTGCATATGAAAAACGACTATAAATTGAGAACATGGAGTTAAACATGTGATAGTGTGTCTATGTAGAATGAAGCAGTGATGTCATGCGCTAGAGTAATGGTATACTAAAATAGCAATAGTTTTACATCTCTTGATCCTTGTGAGGTAATCGTTGTGAATCGTTACTACAGTATACTTTTACAGTACGTGAGAGGAAAGAATTGAAGCGTAAATGATCGTGCCTGTTAACGTAAAAAGTCTAGACATCAGTGAATATAAACGCAATGACACATTGATAATTCAAAATAGAGGTGTATCATAACAAGAATTTTACGGTTCTACCTCTGCTAGCCGTTGCTTGACATTTATAAACTAAAATTTTCACTGGCGAGAGGTGCACACCGCTAGAGTGAGGTGCACACCGCTAGAGTGAG
>VOMN01066362.1:0-11490 GCA_014899125.1 Orchestia grillus | reverse complement strand
TAGGTGACCAGGCGTGAAGTGAAAATCAGACAAAGTTGGACCACTTGATATGCTACCATCCATTGACGGCAGCAACTGACAATTGTTATGGCTCTGTCGCACACGCACGTGCAAGATTAATGTAAATGAATGATATCGCTCGCACTGCCGAAGGGGCTGAGGATTTCTCTACGTTTGACTTTCAAAGTCCATTAGGGTAATGAAGACCAATAAATGTTCGCTAAACGTGTCCTTTACATGACTTGGTCCGGACGATGTAAAACCTTCACTGCGCAAAGGCTCGTTCCTAAAACAGTTTCCTTAAATGATGTAGTCCTTTCGCCATCGTTAGCCATGACTTATTCTTGTTAGCGAAGAAAATTTGGGAGTAAAGGGTTAACGATATTTTATCGTGTCAGTGAACGATCTTACAAACACATGTTCACCCGCTCTTGTATCGGTGGTTCTGTCGAAATGTCCGGCTACCTGCATGTTCAAAGTACCTATCACGCCAGAAGTGCTCGAAATAAACGGTTCACTCATTCACGTCCTTCCATGGTCATTTCTTCACTGGTGGTTTACCAGTAGAACGGACAGCTCTTACGTTCATTGAATTCTCCACTATGGAAACAGCCAGTACACTAACACGAGCGGCTTACTGGAGTATGTGATCCGTGCCGCCTGAATAATTCATTTCCATAATGCAGACGCCTTATAGTAGTAGTAGTAGTAATAGTAATAGTAGTAGTGGTGATAGGAGTTTAATGGATTGCAGTGCGTCATTGACTCGGACTATGTCGCGCCTAAAAAAATGAACCATTAAGTGTGGACTATGGAGAACGGAGAATCTATGTACAAGGTGTGTTCCCAAACAAGAACCCCTGCTCATAGAAGAAGCAAGTTGAAAATGAATAGAAAGAGAAGAAAGATGGTGGAGAAAGTGTGAGAACTGAAAAACAAGGGGGCACGCAAAGATAGAAGTCCCGAAGGTCTATCGATACCTTAGGAAACCTAACAGATACCCCTGGCGTCGTCAGTCTCTATAGCATACTATAGACAAACCAACTAATCTAACCTTATTTTTTGAGCCTTCAGCTTGTAAATTTCTGTGAAACGAACTCCATATTGCTGCTCATAATTTTGTAAGCCTGCCTAAGACGAGGCAGATTTGTGCTGAGTTGTGTACTGCGCTAGTGGTGGTGGCCCCTGGAGTGCTCAGGAGCAGGGCGAGCACGGCGGGGGGAGTCTCGTTTCAAGGCCAGTGGAGGGGGTCTGTGGGGAGCCTGTGGTGAGGTTCAAGGCGGGCCAGGTGAAATGGACGCCCCCTTACTCCTTTATATACTTGCCCTGCTCCCTCTGCGTGGAGCAGCGTACGATGCACGGCAGGTGTTAGATTTTGTGAGCTTGAGGTTGTACAGAGATCGTAAAGAAACGGTGTGGGTCGCCCGAGGGAAGGGTTGATAGGTGCCTGTTTCATGCGCATTCGGTAGGTCAGGTTTACGGTACCTTTGGTGTGTGAGCATAAGTAATGAACTATTGCGATGTTTCTACAGAGTAGAGTTATCTCAATTGTTTGACTGAAAACGAGCGGGACACAAACTGAGCAAAAAGAATAAGTAGGACGTTTGCTTCTCAGATTTGCGCAGTTCATTTCTTGATAAAAAAAACCTCGTGCAGTGAATGACCTCTCCCAGGTCATTTTGTTCATCGAACAATTTGTTGGTTGACGTGTCGGTGATAGCCTTTCTAACTCAGCTACTTTACTTATTTCTACGTATTTTGGACTGTATTATTATCATTTGAGATCACTTATGCATGACTTGAGACGCCGTTCGGACCAGCTCTTCATTCCAACGTGTACTTAATATATCGCACTGGGCTACTGGCCTTGGTTTAATAATTTCATGGCACAGTTCTTTCACAGGAAAACTTCTAAATTCACTGCTGTATTATTCTCTATCAGCTTATTACGAGAGCTGGCCTTACCTTGCATTACCTATGAAAAAGCTGCAAAGTTCCTGTTTGCAAGTAACTAAGTAAAAACCGCTTGAATAGCAGGAGAGCAGTTCATGGTAGTGAACGGCTTGGAGAAATGTGCGCGACGTGTTGTCTCACTGACCCCCATTAGCCTCCGTTCAGACTTCGAGTGTTTACGGAAGGAAAATAGACCGTGGCAGAGATTTACAGACCGAGACGCTTTTTCTAGAACTGCTGTGCGTTTAAGGCATGCACCTTTCGTGCGGTGGCCTTTGTCTCGTAACTGCAGTTGCGGGACGTTCGTTTTTGCGTTGGTTTTCTTCTTCTATTTGCTTCATAAGTTGATCTTGGTGCCAACGTGCACAGAAGTGCTCAGCGCTACGAACCTAGTTTAGTTTTTAAACGAGCGTCAATAAGAATTTCTTTCCAATTTCAAAAATTGAAACGTAGGTGATTCAAAATGAAATAGGTTTATTCGAAAATAATTATGTTCCCGGAGAGCTTTCGTTTTCCCTGTTCACATTTGTCAGCAATATTAGTTCTCACCTGAAAATGAGTTTTCAAATGAAAATGTGAAAATGGGCGCTACTGATCATTGTCTAGCTCTGTGAATCTCTCAGTTTTACGCAGTCGTTGGTCTTTCTATTTCATGCCGGGGGATGTCGTAGGGCGTAAATTAATTATAATTTGGATGACGAATCTACCACAACGTGAATTTTATATCAACTGCACAAAAAACATTTGAATAAAATTCTCACTACGATTCAAAAAATAATCCGTTATCAGATGTGGTAGCAAGCTTTTAGCTTTTCATGAAAATAAAGAAGCAGAAACCCTATGCATTACCTCGAGGCACGCTTTCGTGACCAGGCCTGGTCGTACTCCTCTCGTATCCCAGTCTCATGCCAGCACACCTTCTGACTATAACGTCAACTGCTGCGCAAATATCACTGATGTTCCCTTTTGATGATCACATGAAGCTGTGTTGAGCAGTCCGTGACTTCCAGTGCTCTCATTTCGTGCTTCGAACACTTGTGTATTATGAACGCTTACTTCAAGCGTGAAATATGGTCTCATACCGTCTTTGACGTGCAGTGCATCATCCAAAACGTCCCACTGAAGTCGTCATCGCTTTTATTATACACGTTCGCTTCAAGCAAACAATCATGTCCGTCGCTGTGTTGAACACGCAATGTTGTAGGAAGGATAGTTGTTAAAATGAAATTGTTTTTTGTTCAGTTTTGCGGCTCCGTAGCGGCTGGAACCGTGTCAGGCTCAGGGCTGGTATGTAAGGGTTCGACTCCCGGTTGAGGCATCCTGATTTTCACGGAACTACGGAGTGCTTTCTTTGGAAAAGGAAGCTTAAACCTCACTTTCCTCACATTATTCGCGCGCTAATATAGTTATATGGTATTGAAAACTCATCGATTTACTGTATGTCAACTGTGTTGGAATTAATAAAGTTTATTTCATCTGATTATGATGAATGTTTATCATGCTGCTATTATATCCATGGGTTGTCGTTGCTAATATACGTTGTTAAACTCCTATCCTGCACTTTTGGCTTTTGAGAGCCAATGTTGTCGTTTTGTTCAACATGGTTTGTAAATTAAGACAACCATACGCGGTAATATATAATTCATTTCAGTTGGTAAAAGAATTTCCATCTACAAAGAATGATTAATGTGGCCACTAGCAAGGAGCGTCCAGGCGAACGCACGGCCTTACCATTATGTGCGCAGTAACCACTTGCTCCTTTTTTACGTCACAGTATTGACACCGTATGGCACGACCTAGAAAGCAGAAATACGCCCGCTGGGCGCGTGTGTACGTGCATGGGCTCGATCTTTAGGCCGGGTGCGTGAAGGCGTACGTTAAGTTGCGTAGAACAGGACGGCACGCTGCTATCAGGCGTGCGAGAGAGCATCCCTATATTTAGCGCTGTGTTATAGGCGTGCACGGACCTGAGGCTGCAGGCAGCAGCGCTCTCAAGCAGACACAGAACACACGAGGACGTGCAGCTGTGTTCAAGTGGCCGGTCTCTGGGACTTGAGTGCCACCTTCACAGGCTCGGTCCCTCTAGACTGCAGTCACTCCACAGCGGACTCCTGTTCATATTCCAGTGTGTCTTCAGGTTATGAGTGTAAAGCCAGCGACTCGTCCAGCTCAAACTCCAAACTTTGTGTATAGGTCCAACTTATATGCTGATTAATAAGATTTTTTTAATGCATTGTGTGTGCAGGTTTGTATTCCTACTAGATGCTGGTCCGACTGATGGGTCGAACTAGATAAGAACTGTAGGAAAGCCTAACTCACTGCATCTGTGTATAATATACTGATAGCATGGGAACTATCAATGTTGTCACTCAACATATCATTATCGTATAAGCGTCGTAAGTTGCTGTCAAAGTATAGCGCTGTTACTACTTGTAACAAGATACTTAACCCAATACCAGGATGCACAACCAAATGCCAGGATGCCCAACCCAATACCAGGATACCAAACGGAATATCACGATGGTCAACCGAATAGCAGGATACCGGACCCAATATCACGATGGCCAACCGAATAGCAGGATACCCAACTTGATTGCAGGATATCCAACCCAATACCAGGAAGTCCAACCCAATGGCAGGATACCCAACCCAATACCAGGAAGTTCAACCCAATGGCAGGATACCCAACCCAATACTAGGATGTCCAACCTTGGGATACCGTACCAAGCGGAAAGCAAAAACGTGTCGATTGCCGTTTTCTCTTGGCTGGCGAGCAGGACGGTGTGTGGAGGTGCGGTTAGTGTGAGTGCATACCATGAATTTCTAGATTTTTTAAACCTTGCACCTCATAGTACACGAGATAACCTTAAAGCATTTCACCACTCGCTCTAATTTTCAAAACTTCCGCTCACTAGTAAATACGTTTCAGGTAACTTCTAAATAAGACAGAAGTTCCTGAATAAATGTAATGTTATGCGTATTTAAAATTGTTCAGTGCTGTACGACCATCTTCCACTCATTATTTAAGTATCTGTAGCGGTATTTTGATGATGACGCTTACTTTGGGATTCGTGAGTGCCCTTCTTCTAGCATCTGAGAACGCTACCTCGTCTGGTGTGCGAGTTTGATACTAACTGCATACAGAACTGAGAGGTCTAGAAGGATTACGCGATAAAAACAAATTTTGCAAGCAATGCGCAAATTCATGTCGAATTTCTTTTTTGTTGGGACACCAGAATTAAGAAACGATAAGTTCTACAGAATTCTCGAAGGATGCAAAGCTGAAGAAGGATTTCACGTTCGTCGAATATCGCAGACCTCATCGACGCTACCATCAAGTTTTCAACAAGAGCGACCATCAGGCTTAATGCCTGAGGCAGGATTGGCGGAGGTGTAACATTGGCAGGAGACGTATACGAGCGTTTTGGCCATCATTATTCCGAGAAGTCTAGGCCGGCTGAGAGGCTTCTGGCCTGTCATCCGTCTGTTGCTAGCGAAGTGTTCGTAAACCTACGCATAACGGGTCGCGTCTCTCTCATGAGGTTGCCACTTGTTTCTTTGTGATGGTGATGAAAAATTCCAGGTTTCCTGCTTCTGTCTATATAGGTGTACTGAACGTCTCGTCTTTTTAAAGTTGCTGAACGCCAAACGCGACCGTGGCATGTGAACTGAGAATAGCCAATAATCCTCCTTTGCTTGTATTCTTGTGAGTACAGTTACGTGCTCTTAGCTGATTGACCGCCTGGGGCCTGCAATGTAACAGACTCACAATGGCCTCTGCAGCACATCGCCTGGAAAGTAACGTATAGGCGTAAAGTTAGCACTGAAGTGTTGTTTTCATTCGAGTCTCATTATTATGTTAACTTCTCGTGAGAACTCTAATATGATAATGGATTTCAGGGCGACCTGAAGCTAATATTGCTGAGGCGACGGCATCGAATTCGATAACAACGAGATAGAAGCAGTGATTGGTACCAGATTAAATGATATGTTTGTGATAAAGTTAAGAATTCTCAGTTCGAGATGTCTAATTCATGTTTCAAGATGCCGAGGCTAAACGTTACGTAGCACTTTCAGAGACTCGTCAAAGCATCTGTGATACTCAGGTTATGAAATTCTAACTGCTCTTTTGTACGTCAAAAGAGCACTGAATTTTGAAAAAGCAAGAAGTGAAGTAATTGCGCTTCTAAGTCAACCGCGTATCAGGCCGTTTGAGTCGGAAATTGTATGCCGAGTTGTCGGCTATCGAACGTTGGTTCGATACTCTCTCAGAGGTGAAGCAATTTAGTCGTAACACGGCTGCAAGATTTTGGAAGCGAGAGCACTAAGAGGCCGTTTATCAGTAGAATTTTGCACTTGAGTGCACCACCTCCTGATCTTGGGAAATACACGCCAACGTAACGGCGCGCTGAGTACTGACCAGTTGTGCCATCAGTTTTTATTAGTCACTTTTGCACTGACTGTACCTTTCGATATTAGGTGATATTTTAGTTGGTGGAACACCCTTGGCTCACTCTGCCTTGTCACATGCATTCACGGCTGTTTCGTGGGTTATAAAAAGACCGTTTGACAGACGCGATTATCGACAGTGCAGGACGGGTCTACTCAGCTACGCGCTCAGTTTTTAACGCGTCTTGTCACTCGAGCTGTGCCTGAGTCTTTTGAATATTTCTCCTGTTTACTATACATAATTCAAATTTTAAAAATTATTAGTATGTATACTTTTGCGCACACATAAGTGTAGACTTATGTTGTCACTTTGTGTCTGCCGTAAAAGCTCGTAGTAAATAGATATACGTTTTACTATAGAGAACGAGTATGTTACGGTGCTGTCATGTTATAACATGTTGGGAATATGATCCCAGCAATAATGAACGGTATTTATTGATTGATCTGAGGTCTATTGTGGCCAAAGTAAGAATTTACTGTACGTAATCGCGTATCATGTTGCGATACAAACGTATTTCTGCTGATCCTGAAATGCACCTACGGAATAAGTTCTCGACTTTTTTTTCATTCAGAGAGATAGAGAGATGACCTATAAGTTCAGCTGTGAAGACGTTATGTGGTTAGAGCTGTCTCATTTGAAAGCTTGATCTGATAGACAAGTTTATTGAGGCACCTGAGCAACATGTTTCTGTGCAAACGTATGGTGGCGCAGACGTCGGTGCCGTTGGTAGAGAACGTACATCGCTCCATTACCGCTCCACACACGTGACCCTCGCTTTGGTTTCTTGATTTATTATCGAATTTGAAATTTTCCTGGCAGTGCATTCACAAACTTTAAAATCAATTTCACTTGTTCCTGTACTTCGGAATTTCGTAATTCTTTTTGTCTTCGAAACACTATTTTCGGACAAGATAACTTTCACTTTCATATTTTCGTAAGTTATTCCAGGTGTGGGTTCGTCGTTAAAGTTCTTTCTCTTTTTTTTAGTAAAGTACTAGTTGAAGGTCCATTTAATTTTAATACCATTATTTCATTTTGCGTTGCTCAAATCGACACGTTTGAAGCTAACAGTTCCCCTTGTTCTTCAGGTACGATGCGAGGCGGGCGTGAGACAGACACCTAGCATGTAGGCGACGCTAGAGTGCAGCGACTTGCATTACGCAAGTTCAGGCCACCTGGCAGGCCTACCACGTGCCGTGAGTCAGTCACCCTGGTAATCAATTCCTTGTCTTCGTGACCGCCTGGATTCTGTGTTGACCTTTGCCGCTTGGTGTGGCACCGCCGCAGCTCGGCATATCGGCCAATCTCGCGGTTGCCGTACATATTTTAGCCCTGTATTTGTAGGGCGGATGAGGATGTGATGATCGCTAGGGAGAGGTGCAGAGCGTGCCAGGCTAATGTAGTGATTTGGCTAATATCTTTTTGATTTCAAAACCAATAAAATTCTTCTCTCCTGATTTTGTACTTAATATACGAAATGTTTCTGAGCTCAGCGTATTGTCTTTGGTGTGCGAGGGAATGTCAAAATGTATCCAGAGTGAGGTNACGTCACGCGTGTCTTGACAAAAATCGAGCCGAGAATTATACGATAGTGTCCAATAAATTCGTCTTGTGTGCCAAAGAACTCACTCTATCGAAGAGCGGCTCAGGAAATGCACCCATGTTCGTGAGTACTGCAAACATTTTAAAGATGGTGCTGAAGCTGTTCAAAGAAATCGTTGTTGTAGCAGACTCTCAACAATGTATATACAGGCACGCCTGTGCTGCGCCCCCATCTGGCTTAGCATCATGTTACAGGGGTCCGACAGCCTCCATGCTCACCTTACTCGAGTCAGTGCAACTTTTTCTTTATCCTAAAGTTAGCTTCTAGTTGAAAATAGAACGATTTTAAGAGCTACAAAGAGTGGCTGTATGTGACTTAACGTAACTTATCTACGAAATTATTAATAAATGTTTTGAACAACGGGAGAAATACCAAGTATGAAAACAGAGCTAAGGTTATGAAAATTAGCTGCAAAATATTTGTCTTTCTTACCCATTATCCCCACTCTTTTTATCACGACTGGTATTGAACGGTGTAGTCAGCATTTCTGTACCGAACTGTGGCCTAAGAACTTTAAAGCTTGCAGTATAATTTTCATGCTCGCTTCTTAACCACGAAGCATCTGAGAGGCGAGCAAATGATGAACCTGTGCCGGTGTGTGCTGCAGTGATGAGGCTCCGTCTCAAGCTCTCGGTCTCCCGACACTCATCAGCTTTAACACGCAGGCAGCACGCGACGGGCGCTGTACGCGTGTCCTGCCCTCGCATGGGCGTGCTGAGCGACTGAGCATCCTGCAGCACCGCCTTAGACACTTGCCTTGTCTTTCATACATTATGAATATCGTACAAAAATTCAAGTATCGTATAAATATCCAGTCGTAGTGAGTAACGGTAGTCTTTCATACATTATGAATATCGTACAAAATTCAAGTATCGTATAAATATCCAGTCGGAGTGAGAAACGGTAGCGGTCGAAGAGAACTATGACTTCTTGGAAATTGCAAGCATTCAATGTATCATGGATGATGGATTGCGCATATTTATCATAAGGCCCTCATGAAAAATGAAAAATGTGCTCTATGTTTCATGTCAGTGAACTTATTCTTGAGAACTACGAGAATAAGTGATGACTTCCTCTCCTTTTACGTTACACCTGTCCACCGTTTCAAAGTTGAATATCAAAGACTATCAAAGTTTTCAGACTTCTGGTGAAGCAAGGCGGCATGCTTGTGTGGACTGTTGTCACCTCAACCCTGACCTGCTGGAGTTCAGTGAACTTAGCAACATGAGCAGCTGCCGCACCGAGGGAAGTGGCCATGTCCCTCACTGAGAAATGAACTAGGGACGTGAACTGCGAGCACGGAGCGCGGCAGCCGCGAAAATGAAATGAAGGTGTACTCTCTTGATGCCTACATCTGTCTCAGTGAAGGTTTCTCACTGTTGAACTCCGGGTGAGGTTATTCGGTGACAGCACTAGCGAGCTGCTACAGAATGAAAACTATCTCGTCTTTGAGATCAATAAACAGCACAATTATTCTTGTCGGAATTACTCCTTTGGTTGGGAAAGCACCGCACTTCATAACACACGCACTCAGTCTGCAGTTGTGAGAGACGGGAGAAACGAGCTGCAACAGAACCTGCAGCGACGGAGCAGACAGTAACGGTAACAATATAACACGAAACTGGGATTGTAATGAAAACATAGTAATGTAGTTATGGCAGCAGCAGTAGTGACGACGGCAGTTCTCAGGAGAAGACACATCTGCACGAGCAGCCCAATAGTGAACCATTTCATAGCGTCGACAAGAGCAACTTGTCGACCAGAGCACCAAGACGCAAGAGGGTGTGTGCAAGGTAGGGCAGGCTGTAAAGTAGCGGTCAGTGCCCCAGTGTGGGCCCGTATACTGGACTGGAGCACCTCAGGGCACTAGCCAGGGCAGAGCTCCTGACCGCTGTCGCCGCCTCTCTCTCGCCTCCTTACATCCTTCTCGTCCTTCGCACCTTCAGTAAAGCTGAACTTTTCATTCCTCATGAACCGGAACTGTAGTTAGCAAAGAAAACTGGTAAAGCGTTCTGCGACTGAACGGAATATTTAACTTAATCAACGATTTTTCAGATTCTATCCTAAGTGACTAACATTTTCGTATTATAAGTGTTCTTTTTTGAAGGTGTGCTTCGGCTACATTGGGTGTAAAACAAAGCAAAAAAAGCTACTTCCTGTTGAAAGGCTGTACTTTCGGTTAAACGAATGCATCGCACATGTAGGTGTAAATATATTGAGGGAACCAAATTTGGTATGAGAAGCGGCGAAGGGCTCGACACCCAGGCTCCTGTGGCAGAGAAATCTCCATGAAATGAAGTGTGGCCGTGCTGCTGACCTGCAATGAGCAGTGTAGCTAGCGACCGGACAGAACTCCTTTAGTCTTGCTCATCTCGCCGCAGTGATGCTGCTCTTCGGTACTTGGTAGGGCTAAAATCTTTTGAAGAGTACGAGAAACGGACAAAATTTTGTGGCTTCGAAAAATAGAGCTAACAAATTCAATTGTTCAAAATTATTTATGCTATACCGTGTAAAGAGTATAATGAACGAACAAAAATTTTGCTTATTGTTGAGTACGGAACAAGTAAACTCGATCGTTTATGATGATAAATTCAAGAACCTTGTCAATAATATGAAGATCAAACCCAAATTTTGCTCTTTGACTCTGTTTAGTAGATCTTAAGTAAAATAGGAGGCTTGCAACCAGAGGTGTGTCTGCGCTGTTTTTCCCTGACTGTCTCACTCCTTGAAACGTTTTGCATCTATTGCTTGCTTCTTGCTATTGGCATGAGCTTCGAGGTGGCGGGGCTCTCGAACTACGCGCTTAACGTTGCTACGCCATCTGGTAAATTATTTGCTGCAGTCAGCGAGTCGTCTGTCTACCTGAGGGAGTTACGGAGTCAGTCAGAGCTCATGGGCTTAGGGCTTGCATATGAACTTTATGTTAATCTCATCAAAAGTCTCTCTCAAAATAAATGAACTATCCCTATTTTGAATAGGGTGACATTTGCACACCTGCGTGATCACCCCCGTGTTATTGCGTCCTCACTTCCGACAGGCGTTACGTTATGGTGAACACAGTCAAAGTTTACTTATTATCACGATAATGTATCACTTTTACCATATTTTTATCCTCAGGGGGGATGAAATAGGAAATACTGTCAGGTTATTTACCTATGTCTGTCGTATGGAATACCGTACGTTGAATACCTTGACGATGTTTGTGCCTTCAAACGCGGGCCACACTGGGAGGCCGCCACTTTGTGTGCATGGTGTGCATTCGGATATTCGCGAGCTGTTGAATGAGACCGTTTCTCTCTGCCGTTTGATGATATTGAGGCAAAGGAGGCCTATTAGGGATGGTTTGTAGAAATTTATCCAGCTTCGTCTTGAAGACGTCCAGGGAACCATGGAATTCTCTCAAGTCTTTAGGCAGAGAGTTGAAGAGTCTGGGTCCCATAACCGCGAAGGATTTTTCATGTCTAGTCCGAACGCTGCCAGCCGC
>VOMN01066360.1:0-11903 GCA_014899125.1 Orchestia grillus | reverse complement strand
TTGATAAATAGCTCTCAAACCATAAAGTGTCTACTTCTAGGTTCAAGATTTTCTGCAAAAGCTGTTCCTGTTCAACGCTGTCAAATGCCTTCGAGAGGTCAAGGAGCAGTAAGAGAGCTACATTCTTTTTATCATAACTATCAATGCTGACGATTATTTAAAATGTTGTTTATCCAATGCTGAAGATTGTTAGCACTTAGTAGAAACGTTCCAAATTTGGAACTACGTTATAAGCATAATTATAAGTAGTAGTAGTAGTACTAGTTAAAGCAGCGCTTCAGCAACTCAGACTATCTCGCACCGANCCTGGCGCTAGTCCCCATAGCATAGGATAGACAAACCTAACTAACCTACCCCTATTGCCTATGGACTATCCTATGCCTCCTGAGGGGGTACAATTATAAAAATATACTGGAAAGGCCAGGCAGATGCTTGCGATATAAATATATAAAATGCTATGCTTTATGCTCACGATAGAAACTGTTTTAAAACAGCAAGTTTTTCGTGTTGTTTTCATACGTTCATCAACTACGTCGGACAATTTTTTCACAGCGCGTCTGCATAGCGCAGGCGTTACGATCCCTTCGCACGATCAATGGCTGAAGACAGTGTCGGTAGACACCAAATATGGGTGTCGAATGCTAACTTTGCTCTCTATTCTGGGGTCATGTCTGAGTCAAGGGAGTGTACAGTGAAGACCCTTACTCATCAGTGGGAAAGCATGGTTCTGCAAAAAAATGAATTTCAAAACTGCATTCAAAAATACGCTGATGAAATGAGACATCTGGATAAGAATGACGCAAACAATACGAATAATGTATCGTGAGCAAATCTCATTCTCTTAACGCCCTTCTTTGCATCTCCTCTATTTCCCATTTCATAGATACTGCAAATCCTTTCATAATTTTCCCCATTATGAGCACTTTATTATAGATAGAAGAAGTATACCGATCAATACACCGCACATGCTCGTTCTGGAGTTTCTGGAGTAGTTAAGAAATACATCATAATAACAATGGAAATAAGATTTCTCTTCTCCCACACCTTTATGATCAATAGAGAGAAAGCATGGAAATATTCACGAAAGGAACTGTTTACAAGGCCATTCAATTCACAATGAAGGGGATGAAGAACGACAACAATTTCAAAACAAGGATTTGAATATATATGGACCACGGGAGTTATTTGTAAACAAGAAAATTCAGTGAATTGATTCATCGTAAAAAAGAAATTATTTTTCAAGGTAGAAGACCCAGGTAAAGCCACGTAAAAGCAGCTCACGAATCACACGTGCATCACTCGACGTGAGTTCAGGGCCGCATTTCTCGTGAGCGTTTGACTTCTTGGAAAAGCGAGCTCACTTCCACCCATTGCAGGGCTAGAGTGGCTGCCCAACGGTGCTGCTCCGTGGTTCCCAACTCACTGCGTTACTGTCACATCAATCGCTTCACATAGACCATTAAAAAAAGAAAGACGAACCAGCATAAAAGGGTATATTTTTTTAAACTAAGCGTTTCGGAATGCAAAGATTCCACCTTCAGCCCTGAAATACAAGAAAATATAATTATGTGAAAAACAAAGTTGTTCAATTTTATGAAAAAAATATTACAGGTACAATGTAATATAATATTACAGGTACAGGTACAAATATTACCAATGATACAACACATTCGTATTCATAATCTGAAAACCTTCCTCACAGGGCATAAGATTGGCCGTAGGGAATAGGGTTAAGTTAGTTAGGTTTGTCTATTATGCTATGGGGACTAGCATCCCTAGGGGGACGCTGTTAAGTTACTTCAGTTTAGCTAGGCCTTTAGGACTGCTCTCTTTCGTGCCCACTTTACCTTTCTCCATTTTCATGCCCTCTTTGCTAGTCATTTTTATTTTTTCTCCCTCTTCCTTCTTAACTTGCTGTTTATATGCGCAGGAGATCTTGCGTGGGAACACACCTTGTGCATGGATTCCCGATTCTCCGAAATCCATGCGATGCTATTATTACTACTACTACTACTTTTACTTGCTACTAATACTAATCTGAGAAGCTAATTCCTTTGCATTTATAACTCTATTTAATAGCACAAAAAAGCCTCATACAGCTTTAAACTGGACCAATATTTACGCGTCTTAAAATTACTTCTTAAATGGGGTCCATCGCTACTTAAACAATTTAAATAATTCATTTCCACATGAGTAACATCAGTGAAAAATTACATACATGAATTTCTTAACACTTTTTCAATGAATGTTTTTAATCGATACTCGTAGCTACTTTTGGGCCTCAGAAATTCTATGGCTTCACGGGCATCCCATACAGCCCGTACACTGAAGAGTACACACGTACAGGATACACGTCTGTACAGTCTACAACACTCATCCTTACCGTAGACAAGGCTGATCAAGTGATGAGTTTGAATTTACTTATGAATATCTGTAGTGAGACTCGAGAGCCAGGCGTGCGCTACACGCTGGTGAGCGAGGCAACTACAATGAACAATGCAGCAGCAAAATTAGTGATCAAAATTTCCCCGATGTACTTCACAGTTTCATATTTTTTACAAATTATGTAATTTCCTTTCCTTTTATTTTGGTAGGTTAACTTAATAAGACGTGTGGGATTGATCAATGTACATGATCTGAAGGATTTAAGTTAATTAATGCGTTTCCACCATAAGTGTATGATTTTCACAATTTCAATAAACATCGAACTCGAAAGATCAACATATAAGCTCTGTTTGCATTTAACTTCTAAAGGCGCAGAACAAGAGTGGGGGCGCAAAAGAGCCGTCTAGCACCACAGTGCGGGAGGCGGTCAAGCAATGGGAGGAAACCAACAGCATGAAGGTGGCCGATGCTGAGGAGGTGAAGCTCATAGGCTTGTACCCTCCGCTGGAGAAACTGGACCAGCACCTGCAGTCTTTAGCTCACGTCCAGTTGAGTGGTGCACGGGGTTCTTTGGTAGTTACAGGCAATTTGACCTCTACCTGCATTGCTATTTCACATCCAGTTGAGTGGTGGACAGTGTTCTCTGGTAGTTACGAGTAGTTTGACCTCTACCTGCATTACTATTTCACGTCCAGTTGAGTGGTGGACAGTGTTCTCTCTCTGGCAGTTACAGGCAGTTTGACCTCTACCTGCATTTCTATTTCCCATCCAGTTGAGTGGTGGACAGTGTTCTCTGGTAGTTACAGGCAGTTTGATCACTATCTACATTTCTATTTCACGTCCAGTTGAGTGGTTCTCTGGGACTTACAGGTAGTTTGACCATTACCTGCACTTTCTAGCTCACATGCATTTGAGTGGTGTATTGTGTTCTATGGTAGTTTGGTTTGGAGTAGTTTGACCGCTATCTAACACAATCTCTAGCTAACGACAGGTTAGTTGAACAAGGTGTTCAGTGTTATAGCGTGGTGTACGTGACAGGATAGCTGAACAAGCGTCAGCAGTTCCTAGTGTTCATGTTGAGCTGAACAATGTATTTAGCTAGTGATACAGGGCCACGTAAGTGGACAGGCGCCTGCGGTACAAAGTGCACGGGTAGAGGCAGTGAGTGTCCGGGCTCAGCAGACTAGGTTGTACTAAGAGTGGTACGTGTCTTGCACTAGACTAGCAGCCCCTGTGGTTCCCAGTAAGTGACTAGCATAATGGTATAGGTTGTTTAGACTTTGGTGGTCTGAACCAAGTGGTACATCACCAAATACGTAACTGTTATTGCTCTGACTATATTCTTCGTCAGTACGATCAAATTAGAGCATGTTATTATAAGTCTTGTAAAACTCGTTCTGAATGGTACTAGTTACCTTTTGAGAAATCCTATACTTTTCCCCTCCTCTCGTATGGTATCTTAGTGCGCCGTAGCCCTCATATAAAGCATTAGAAAATAATTTTAGAAGATTTCTTGACCTAACAACAAAGCAGTCTGGAGCAGTTCTTTTCGATCTAATTTCCTACAAACAAAACATTCTACGAAAGCGATCGAAACATGTTCAAACCATTTCTTATTTTGAATTTCTTTCAAGTAAGTGCATTTCTCTCCTGTCCTTTTGAAACAATAAGCTCAAGACATGAATTAGCGTATATTTATTTTCTTGTCGTCAAATAGCATTCACTTGTAGCGCCATTTTTGTTTACGAAGCAACGCACACCTGTTTCTGAGCCTGCTGCCCACAGAAAGCTGTCGCTATCAACCAACATGATCGAGAAGCTCTCCAACTTCACCAACTTCCATCAACTGAGGGTGCTGTCCCTCGGCAGGAACAACATCAAGAGCCTCAGTGGTCTGGTTGGTGCTCCTTGAATGTCGAGCTGTACTGTGGATTACAAACATTTAAATTTGAGCAAATGAGTTGCGCTTGTGTTTTTTTCAAGTTTTTGAGTATCATACGAGGCCAAAACATTTTTTTTATTCAAAGATGATAAACATCATTGGTATTATAAGTTCAGAATTCAATAATTTGGCGTTTTCTGTCTGACAGGAGGCAGTGGGCGACACTTTGGAACAGCTCTGGATATCCCACAACCTTATCGAGAAGTTGAAGGGCGTCAACGCCTTCAAAGAGCTCAAGGCAGGATTGTTCTAACTAATTTTAAACGTAAACCTAAAGGGAAAAGTAAAATGGGAACTAATAACCGAGAGTTAAGCTTAAACTTAATGCATAGTCAGCCTAAAGATCCTCTAGCGAGGAAGTTCTACTTCGAAAACCTCTATTTCATTCCGGGTTAAATCGAGGTAGCATCCTAGTAACAAAGTTCATGTGATAAAAACTTTGATCGTAAGAAATTTCATGGACTTAGTTAACTGAAGACACCAGATTGGGCTAAGTAAATCCCTTTAATAATGCATGTTATGACTCGAAAAAGCAATTAATTCTCTCTCCCTCTTAAAAATAGTTTTCCTTTACGCTCAGGTGCTCTACATCTCTTGCAATTTGGTCAAGGATTGGGGCGAATTTATGAAGCTCGCTGAGGTGCCGACGCTGGAGGACCTCAACTTTGTAGGTGAGTGTGAGGTGAAGTCAATTGATTGATCTATTGAGTTGTTCATCTTAAAGTGATTATAAGTAACATGCTTTCATACATATGAAAAGTTGATTCATTGGCGCAATACATAATTTAGAGTCCTCGACTTTAAATTATTGTACTACGTATGGATTACCGTTGACACGAACGCTTTTTCGTTCATTGGCTCCCTGAACAGGGTTAATATTGGTTTCCAGTGCATTTTGACATAGAAAATATTCATGTGTTCTAGGAAGTAGTACTATTTCACCCCCCATGACTCGCAAATGCAAGACTATAGAATTGGCAGAGAATCTTTTTAAATTTGTTGAATACCCTGAAATTATTTAGTTTAATATAATGCAGTTAACGTCACTAGTTTGTAGCGAACAATTTCCTTCATCAGTTGAAACAGTAAAAACAGATTTAACTAGATAAACTTGAAACGAGAGACTTGAAACTCACTCGTTTCGCCATGAAATTCGAAATAATGAAGTTGTGAGTGCAGGCAACCCGCTGGAGGAGAAGTCAACCGCCGAGGGGGTGTGGCGAGATGAGGTGCAGCGTCGGCTGGTGGCTATCCAGAAGCTGGACGGCCTGCCTCTCATCAGAGAGATATCTGATGACGTCTTTAGAGACCAGGCCGCTGATAAACACCTTCAGGAAGGTGAGCTGAAAAGCCCCTAAAGTTGGTTGGTCAAAAACTGGTATCCTTTGTCCTCTTAAGGGTCCTTCACACTATCGGTCAATGTCTGGAGACAGTGTCGAAAGAGACACAAATACGGGCACAGAATGCGAATTCTTCTCTTTCTTGTGGAGTCAGGTCGGAGTCAAGGGACTATGCAGTCCCGTGACTTAAAATGACTCCAGAATAGAGAGCAAAGTTAGCATTCAATGCCCATATTTGCGTGTCTTTCGACACTGTCTTTAGACATTGAGTGATCGTTTGAAGGGCCTCTTGCGGACAATTGAGACCTGTGTGCGACCCTACAACGGTCAAATTATTATTACGATACGGCTGCATATTGCCTTGTGCAAAACGCTAGCTGCAGCCGAATGCGTGCTTGTATGTAGTTAGACTGTAATTAGATAGTTACGCAAAACTAGCAGCATCCATACAAAACTGCTAGGCCGGAAGGTAATTTTGACCGGTAGAGGATTTTAATTCCGTCATGCATCCCTAATTTGCGTTGATTTGAATGAGTAAGAATATGGACGTTAAATTTGAGAGGCTCATTTTAAGATGTAGTGGATTGAGTTAGTATACAAAGTCGAATGGGTTGTCTTCATCTGCAGAACCTTCAAATTTTCTGAAGTTTCAAGTACCTATTTTCTGTGAATTGGGAAGATTGCTTCTATAAACGTTAAAAATTCCTTACTGCTTACACAAATATGTGATAAGCAAACACAAATCTAATTAAAACAAAGGATTTAAGCTTCGCGCGAAGAAGAGTTTGTACCCAAGTTGATTTGAAGTAATGATCTATATTCCATGTCCGCACGCGATTTAGTCGTTCTATTTTTACTTATGGATGCATAATATGAATTTTTCGTTTTAATAGTTCAGCTCATACGCCTGAAGCACACAAGCCATAGGGTAAAGAAAGTGCTGGAGTGGCCAAGTGTTGGTGGCCAGAAAGTACCAGGCAGGCTGCTTCATCACGTCAAAAGCGTAAAACTCACACTACGAAACTCGGGTTGACGAGTTCGTGGCACGAGTGACAGATTTGCACTTCTAGCACGCATTTAAGAATTAGTACTGTAATAGAGTGAATGGATAAAAATTATAGAACGAGTGCACATTCACTGAAACGTACACCATTGCATAAACCGAAACTGAGATTAAAGTACAATAGTGCTTCTTTACAAAAGACATCCCTAATTATTCGTGCATACACATATTTGCATGCATTCATGAGTACCTGGACATTCTACTCAATAGTTAGGCATCAAGATAAAAGCTCAGGAATGTGTACCCATTTCTTTACCTCACCATAGTCACCTCGGCCTCAAGTTTTCCTAACCATTCCTTGTTGTTCTATTTAAGAAACGGACTGTGCTACACAGCCGACAGACGACCCTCCCAGTGCCATCAATGAAGACCCACAATCAGCGGTCCAGGACTGAGGAGCTGCCTTGACTGTCGCGGCCTCCGCTCTCCATGAAGCCGCTGTACAGCACCAGCGAGTGCCGAGGAGTCACCCAAAGAGTACCGTGCTCCAGAGACCTGCAGTGCTTATCTCTTTCATAATATCAGTATTCCTTTCAAATGAAGAGTTGTGATTTCTCTTTAGGAAAATTACCAGCACTGTAAGCCATTCGGGATGCTGGCGCAGAAAATAATTGTACCTCAAACAGCGGTGCGGAGGCTGTGCGAGGGATTTGAATTGCCTAGATGGTGTTCATAAAACACCGTTAGTGATAGGAAGAGGACAAAAAAGAGAATTGTTTTGGAAAAACGATAATACGAGAAGGCAGCACAACTGAACATAACACCTGACAGTCCTCGCAGGGATCCTGTTATAAAGTAACCGAGTTATTTGGATCGTCCTCGGCAAGTCTCTATCTTTAAAAGTTTTCTAGAGACCACGGCAATTTCAGATTTTCTCGCGGAAAACTTTTTTCTGGGCATAACAGACAGGAATTTAAAGAAACTGTTCGGGTTTACCGGCTGGGGATCCATAGCACTGAAATTTAAAAATTTGAAATGTATCATAACTCCGATGAAGGGAAATGAAAATGAGGATTGCGGGAGCTTGATGGTCTTGTCACACATCACACCTAATTACTGGAGACCACTGGTCACTTCTGACACAGATAAGCAGTGCCATATGTCCGTAAATTGGAAGATTTCTTTAAGAAGCTCTAACTAAAGATTTTTTATTTTTGAGCTGTTTGCTGTATTCCCTATGCCTTTCGCTGCGAAACATCCCGTATCATAACATTGACACCACCAAATTTCTTATCTTAAGGACCTATAAGTTTCCGCCGTCTCCAATTTAGCTGATGCCCAGTTTATGATGTCTCCAAGTTACTTTATGCCCTGCATCCCCTGACTTTACATTGTTTCTAAATTACCTTATGCTCTGAGTTTACCCAGTCTCCAAGTTACCTTATACGGTATACCCTGAGTTTATGGCATCTTCAAGTTACCTTATGCTTTGAGTTTATGGCATCTTCAAGTTACCTTACACCCCGTTCATCGTAAAAAGTAGTCTTGAATAAAGTTAGATTAACAAGTTGACAAAAGTGTATTCTTTCACATTTTGCTATCTAAAATTTAAGGAGTTGTACTCAACAAAAAATTCCCATCGTGGCAGCCATTACGTGATATTTTATGCTTGACTTGTTTTTATTTCACCCAAACTTTACCACTGATGGCCATTCGTGACTGCTGAGGGGGTCAAAGAATTTCGTATAGAAAAATTTGCTCTCTGTGCCTAAGAAATAGAATGACGTAAAGTTCGTCTGCTCGACGCGTACTCATATTTTGGATTAGCAAAATTTCGACATACTGATGACCGGTTGGAATATTACAGCTGCCGAGGTGTCCATTGGGTGACGGAGATTACCAAATAGTGCAGATGCCAAAGCTTGCACTGCCGTACACGGACTGCTAAATCGTCAAATCACAGGTGTCAGACCTGATTCCGTTCATCAGGGCCGCCAAAATTAAATGTTTTTTTTTTCCATTCTCTCGTAACCAAGTAATGAAAGCATAGAAGTTGGTTGCACAAAGCTGGTTATCATGTACTTATTGTTCCGGTCCTTGCTGCTCGCTTAACTGTCAAGTTCCTAAGTTTGAGCAGATTGACAGAAAGGGGAGAGGAAAATGGGCTTAAATTGTACATATGAAAATGTTACCGCAATAGCTCAATTGTTTATTTCATGGTAAAATATAAAGGTGTAATTATTGTGGGACTGGTGACAATAGGAGAGTCTGAATTCAAAAACTTCCTTGTGTACGTGTGGGTGTGCAGTGAGCTTCGTTACAAAATTACAAAACCGTTCTCTCAATGGGCTTAGAGGTTCCATTAAAAACATGCTTTGGACAGATGCAAAATATTTTCCTTTACTTTCGGGATGGATATGATAAAAATCGATATAATCAAGCCTCATTAGCGAATACTAGGTTAGACAAATTTGGATTAAAACAATACTCATCAGAGAGTGAACTCAATTGATTAAATGAATATAAAATCTTAACTTTCAAGCTTCTTGCGTTCTGGTACTCTAGTTTAAAATGATTTTTCCTCATCAGCCGAATATTATGTCATGAATTCTAAAAAAATTCAAAGTTTTGTTGAGTCACACGTTCGCAATGCAACACACACGCCGCTTCGTATTAACGTTGCCTTTAGTAACTCTGAAGGAAATATAATATTCAAGTTGAACTTCAAAACATTTTGCGCGTGAATGAATGCCGGGAACTAACAACACAGTTTCAAAAATAAAATTAACGTGTGTATTAAGGAAGCATATATGATCCGGATTTAGTGCTTAATGCTGAAATGTATCTACTCCAGATAACTCAGTACAAATAAAGACTACAATTACGCAACTGAAGGGTAGGTCTAGCCGTGACGAGCATTGATTCAAATTGTTTGTATGCAGCTTGAGTTCGATACTTGATGGGCATTCGAATGGGATTCCGTCCATTCTGGAACAAGACTACATGCATCATGAGAATCATCGCTCTTCTTGCAAGAAATATCAACTCCATTTGTATCAGCTCCTGCTCCGAGGAAATGGCATTCTTGACAAAGACATTCAAAGTTGCGGCGCCTTTGCACAGATCCCTGCGGAACACCACAGAAGGGTAGGGCGTAATCCGTGGGTTTGAATTCCTCAGATACGAAATATGATGTGGAAGATTAAACTTCAGATAAGAATTAATAGGCCTCCTAAATCCATAATAAGATAGTCAACCTGTAAAAATTTCATCGTGAATTTCATTTTAGGATGCCCTAGAACTTTTAGGATGCCCTAGAAGTCATAGAACTTATTCGGGCCCACAAGTAGCTATGTATAAAAACCTGTACATTATAATGGTAAAAGAACTCCATGCTTGTAATATCTTTAAATGATGTAACACTTGTGGTAATAAATTGTTTCAATTGTTTCAAAAAACATTCAGTAGATCAAGGTACAAAGAGGTTATGTTCACCCTCGTAATAAGTATTTACGTACATACCTTCCAACGAGTGAAACATCGACCGTATAACCTTCAAATCTTTTCTATTGCTGGACTAATTAGTTGAAATAGTTAAACAATTATATTAGGCCTATTTTAGACTCCGTTTTCATCTTTCGCTTTCAAATTTTATGTCGAAAAAGATGCGCGATTGGATTCCATGTCTTACGAATAGGGAGTTCTTCTATAGAGTTCGAACTCGAAGAATTCCCCTATTCTCGGAGATAATTTAGAGCTCGAAGGTTAATTCCGCTGTCCAATTCGACAAGCAAATGCAGGCCCAGTACTAGCTCCACGTGATCTCAATGGTCAAACAAAGTTCCAGGCTGACGCACTGCAAGCGATCAGTTTTGCACGGTAAAATAATTCGTTTTATTCGTAAGACAATGTTAGGAAGAGGACAACGTCTCCTATTTCTCAATGATATGAGTTGTTAGGGTTAAGTCCTTTGCTCTCTTAATTAATCTCATGAGTACCATTAAGTTTTATATTGGACAATATTTTTGAATGTATTTCTTTCAAAAGTAACAGCTAATTTCTATAAGCCCCGTGACGTAATTTAATTCTTATTCAATTTTACGCTGATCGAACAGTAAGGCTGATATGCTAAACGCCTCAAATTAGGTGTTTGACAAGATAGGAAAAACTCCTATAGGCTTACAAATATTATTCAGATTGTGTTACTGCCGGATAAACATCGATTGTTATCCATGTTAGTTTCGACTTTCTAATATTTTGAAGGTTCGAAGTAGAGTAATTTGAAACTTAATCTAGCTCAGAAAGATGTCAATCCACGAGTATACTTTATACTTGGATAATCATAGTCGTTGCCCAATATCATAATAACCAGTTTAGACAATAACGTGATTTGGATCCTTTTGAATTTAATAACTTACTTACTCAGAGAATCATTAAAACTTCAACATATATGTTCTATAACGGGTATAGATTATAATTTTCAGTTCTTGTGGAAATGAGAAGGGACCTGTTAATTAAAACCTCGAAAACGCATGACACTCATTACGAGCATTAGTGTTCGAGAAATTTCTGTTTCATTTAAGATTACAAAAATTGTCCCCGTAAATTGAAGGCAAGTGCGTGAAATTGTTGAGAACCACCGAAATCATAGGAAGAATAGAATGAATTTTTTGGCGCTGTCGAGACCTGCTCGTGTATATATATAATCAACGCGTGTGCACGAGAAGTACAGCGAATATTGCTTCAAAGTTTCAATGCTCAATTTAAATGATTAATTTCAGATAACGTTACAAAAAAGGAAGTCTAACTTTTATTGCAATCACAATAACAGTATCGTATAAAATAGTAATTACAAAATGGTTCAAGAAATGACACGTACTCGTCATGCTGGAAAAATGTATGAAAGAGAGTAGGCAGGAAGCATTTGCAAATTTAACTAGTAATAGCACCCTGTATTTGTTTTAAACAAATGAACCTATAAGTGGTATCTGACTATCATTCGGCAGAGCTGGTTATCCTTTGCCAATAGTCAAACTGAAACGATCATGATGCAAAATATGCAAATATTGAATTGAGATAAACTTGCGAACCTACTTTCAATGCAAAAATGATGTGTAACAACTCATCAAAGGACAATTACTTCTCGAAACCGTCACTGAGGAAACCATAACGGAGTCCCAGGCCACTCGATCTGTTATGTACAACATATTTACCCTGTATTTCTAGGCAGTCG
>VOMN01066356.1:0-18645 GCA_014899125.1 Orchestia grillus | reverse complement strand
CCTCCTCAAAATGGAAATGGATTTGTTGACCCAATTAAACGAAAAGGATGCTCGCACACTGGGACTTTTCGAACATTTCTCACTCATCACCTCGACCCACCAAAGTACGTTGGATAAAAACATTTCGAAATATAACTACCACTATTGTACTAGATGTTGCACAGCTTTGAAAGAATGAATCGAAAGTGACGTCGATTTCAACTTTCTTAATTCAATATGCTCAAGAAAACAGGTAGGGGTACTTCAAATAACATTTAATTCTGATGTCATTTTTCACAGTTGATTTTGTTTGACTGGCGAGTCCTTACGTTATTGCACATACCCGATCTAGCGATCACAGTAGTTGTTGCGTATATACAGTATTGCTCCTCTATTGTATATATCTTATGCATGATATTTTTAAGGTTTACCAGCGTACTCTAAACACAAAAATGCATGCCATATGACGCTGTGGGAAAGATTCACATGACATCTTAAATAAACTGATCACGGTTACTAATTCTTTGACTGATTTTCCTCATTATTGATAACTAGTTTACAAAATTTTGCGCACTTTCGCTGAGCAGAGGAAAAGCTTCCCATCCTTTCTGGAGAATAGGTCACTAGAACATTCAAGTAACAACTTTCTGTTGCCCTAATTTAAAAAAATGCAGGTGACGACTTAGAAAAGCCTATTTCAATCGGCATACGAGGAGACGCAGCGGCACCTCAGACGCACGGCGACTCGCCCCACCAGCCCTAGCATCCTCCGATGAGCGCTATCAATTATATTTAACTGTTGATCGACGGAAATTGTCCACTAAGTTGAAAGGAAGACTTTCAATCCATAAATGCAATCTTAATAAAAAATAAAGTACGATTTTAATAGTCTCATCGAAAATTCAACTTAAAATTCAAATACGACTACTACTACTCACACAATAGAAGTCTAATATGGCGAAAATTATATGGCTCTAAAACGTCGTTATCACAATAATTAACAGTTATTCTGATAATACATGGTTCACACAACCATTTTTCGGCACTAAATGGCTAGTGATTGTGGCATCGACACTTCCTCCACTCTGCGAATGCTGCAAAAATCCAAAGGAAATTTCAGCATCTCCTCGTTCTCTACACGGGCTCTCATGACAAGCAATAATAATTAGGTTACGATAGCTTTGAGTATGACAATCAAAAGTACTTAGACGCATATACCTAGTGATAAATTCTCAATCAAAATACAATAAAAAGAAACAGTATATCAAGCATATGATAATACTGAGAGATGCATTTACCAGCCCAACTACGTCGAAAGTTCGAATTAATGCTTAAATTATATCATCTGAGAAGATGATTTAAAGCTCGCTTTGTAAAATACTAGAGTAACATAGGCGCTCAAATGTTAGTCACTTACACCCGAGTTGAATCGATTCGTATCATAAAATATTTTTCATGGATAACTTCTCTTTGTACGAAATATAAACCCTGAAGTAAGAGAATCTTACCAAGAGTTGGAGAACACGTTCACTGAGAGACGACATAGGAAGTCACCACTGTACAGCACAATTTATCATCGTCATCAACGTGACCACCATCACCATCACGAGTACAAAGCGCCGCGACAAATGTTGCTGCAGAAATCTCACATAACACAAAGACACAAGGAAGACAGAGATCATCCTGTTACTGCTCAATCCAGGCTGAATTTAACTAGGGCGAGAGCCAAAATCAGTTATAAAGCTACTGAAGTGAAGCATTTAAGTCACTCTCACTTTAAAATACATAGAAATCTAAAAATGATGGTGGCTTAAAATGAAAAAAATGCATGCATTTGAAAGAATGTGTACATCCTGTACTTAATACTTATAAACTCTCGGTAGCTATACCTAATATTACATTTTGTGGTATCAAGCAAATGAAATGAGGAAATAAAAAATACGTTCTATAGTTGAGACTTTTCACCGCGCTTGTTGAGATCAATGAGAGTAAATAATCTGGAATAGTAAAGTGCTCATTTCACTGTCAAGCATTCAAATGGGCAAGGAGCGACCACCGCAATCGAGTGTCGCTCTCTCTGCCAGAAATAATCCACAGTTTGTGAACGCAATTATAAGTGGTGAAACGATGGAACCAATTTATGCAGAAACGTTCATTCGAATGATTCACAATGATGAAAATATGTGTAAAAAACAAAGACGAAAAGAAGTATGAAAATATTGTAAAACTTAAGGTCAACCGTCATGAGCAGCACGGGCAGAGATACTTCTGGTCTTCAGTTAAACGACAAACTCGATTGTACACCTTGGAGGTACGTGTGAACGACATTCTTCATGTTACCTCTAACGTAATCTAATAGTTAAACGTATAACAACTTTTAGTACAACAACAATTTGTCACAGTTAACAACATCCATAAAAGATCTGTGCGCAGGCTGACAGATAGCTAATGTATGATTGTAGTCAATTATCAAATATTTATTTGAATATTCATTAATCCTTCCGCGGAACTCCCAATACATACTATATGGTGGCAAAGCTCACGTATTTTGTGAAGGCATTTTATCGGTCTCCAATTCAACAACACTAAAACCAACTAATACATTATAAAATGTGGTTGCAAAAGTTCTTGCACGAGGTTATATATTCATATGATAGTTTGTTTCGGTTGCATGGGTGTGTTGTCCCGCAAACGCAAGAGGTCATGACACGGCCAACTTCATGAGAAAATTTATCAGATACATGGGCGTTTATTATGAAGATAAATGTTGGGTTAAATGACGAATATGCTCCTCTACTCGATCATTAAACTGATGATTTGAAATTATTATCAGCAAAAAGTTTGCTGAAGTACCTGAGCATTTGGCAAAGAATTTCGAAATCATGAATAGGACGAATGAGTGCAAAATTATTATTGTTAACTTATTGATTTTGTATTCTAGATCTACTGATGGTAACCTAACCATTGCCAATTAGGTTTATTAGGTTTCCAACAGCAGCTACTGCGTTTATTATGACTGAATAGTATGACTGAAACAAAGCACGAAGATCAAGGTTTGATGTAGACTTTGCCCGTCTTTGAGAACTGAAAGCAACATACCTACACAATTGATTTTTGGAAACCTCGTTAACGCCTTTTATGTAGTTAGCCTATTTGTGCATTACTTCTCAAATCTCTAATCGATACTGGAAAGTAATATTACCCAACTCTATCTATCAATGAAGAAGGATAGCTAACATCAGCAGCTACGGGATTTAGAAATAAAAAAAATAATAGCTTACGGTCAGGAATTATACACGTGTGCGTTGGTGCAGTCATACAGCATCGTATTGATCAAGACACACATAGAAGGCGCTTGACAGGGTCATTAAAAACTAATTAAAGAAATTATTTCACTAATTTCTAGCCTTAGTAAAAATTTATATCTCTGTTAAATTCTTTTATTTTTCAATTATTATCAGTGGGTTTATAAATAATATGAACACGTATTTAGCAATTTCTATAGAGTTAGAAACATTATTCGGCTATATTTTAACACATTACAAATGGAAATAAAAAAGTTCATTTGAATTTCAGTTACGAATCATTATTGTACGACTACTATAGAAACAATTTTTTTTTGTCAGCTAGGCTGCTTATTTCTATAAAAAACTGAAGCGTATTGATAACAGTCGGCGAGAAATTTAATCCATTTTGTAACTAAGAGGAAGTAGTTAAATTATAGAGTATTGTAACACGTATTTATGTATAGAGTTATTTAAGAAGATCGTTTCAACTTTGCTTATAAAGGACGCATATCTGAAAGTTGAGCTCATTTGCGCATGTACGTTAACGGACGTATAAGGTAACGACGGCCGCAACCTCTCCGAATTCGTTGAGAAACTTACGTAAATCTGCATACAGAGCTACGCTATGATGTATTAATAATATGTGCGCCAGTGGACCCAGTAGACAAAGTGGACCTTTTGCCGGGCAAACAGAGTAGACTAAAGAGTGGTCTGCCAAAGCAATATGATAGGCCAATCGGCGACCTGTATGACAAATAGGTAGACAGAACAGTTAGCCATTTGTCAAACTTAAGGTTAGCCAGCTTGCCATCTGTCTGATGAATAAGATAGATAAGAGGGTCATTTGTCTGTCAAATAAGTCATATAAGCGACCTCCTTTGTCAGACTAACAAGGTAGACCAGGAGAACATTTGTCTAACAAATACTAGAGCTCGCGACCTCACTAAGAAAGACGTCAACGCCGTTTTGTACCATGAAATGAAGTAGGAAACTCTTCATGCCACCCATCACTAACTGACAATTTTTGTGTAGACGAAGTGTTCTCCCTAATTAGCCCTCACATAGAAAAGTATATAAACCGAACAACACAGAACTATGCAAAGTCTATACACAAGACCAAACTATGGGAGAGAGCGACAACCATTTTTTTCTGAAAGTGAGAATCTGCGACAAGATTCTTGCGCGTACTCAAAAATAATTCAGATAACTAAGAGCGCAAAGTTTCATTTGAAGCCTTACACATAAAGATTAAAGCACAGCCATATAAAGAGTCGTTCTCTCAACATCACACGTACGAGACAAGGGGTCAATGGAACACTCAAGTAAAACAACAAGGAGATAATCACGTCACAGAAGAAATAACACTAAAGAGCACAGTTAAGTCTTAACACAAAAACAATTTTTATACACTATATTGTACAAGACACCAAGCCAGTAACGCACCTCGCAGCAACATACTTAGTCACGCCCGCAAGTGACTATAAGAACGAGATCAAGTCATTTGTAGCAGGCTGCTGTATGATGGTTTTATTATGTGTGCAACATCAAAACAATACACTTAACAAATGGGCCACACTGTAGCGCCATGCACCTTAGCTGTATATATGTAGTTACATAAATGGATTTCACTATACAAAGCTAACACGAAGTGCCTCACTGGTTTGGCCATATTTATAAAAAATAGATTGCTTACAAGATGTTGGTAACTGCAGCAACGAAGCATCGACATCAGCAATGTTAAAGCATTAGACGAAGTTAAATTGAACTGTTAGTCAGGACGAAAAAGCTGCTCACGATGCTTCAGCGATGCAACAAGCTACCAACGCAATTGATTTATACAAATGTCAAACACTAATTTACATCTGTCTTATTTTAATCGCTATCTGCTCATGGCACAAGAACTGAGGTACGGTGCCTTAAAAAGAGAGACGACACATTCATCCAGAACCTTCGGCGGCATCGCCTTCTTGATGGCTTGGTTGAGTCGAATCTACGCTAACAGTCCCAGACGTTGATGGAGGGGCTTCTGCTGCACTAGAACTCGGCCCAGGAGTGTTGCCAGAATTGCTACCGGCCCTTTTCAACTTCTGTTTTAAATGAACTTTCGCATGCCTCTTCTTCTCATCAGACCTCGCAAATTTTCGAGAGCAAACGTCGCATGAAAAAGGTTTTTCTCCTGTGTGAGTGCGAATGTGAGTCGTTAAATGATCGGATCGCGAAAATGATCTCATACAAATGCGACACTGGAAGGGTTTTTGGCCAGTATGGATTCGAATGTGTCGGGTTAGTTCATCTGATCTTGAAAATCGTCTGTCGCAAGTGTCAACTGGACACGCATATGGTCTTTCGTGAACTGGAGTTTTACTGGGCCTATTTGGGTACTTCCTTGCTTTTACAGGTAACAATTTAAGAGGAACGGGACTTTGTTGATAAACCTGAGACAAAATTTCGTGTCCCTTACTAGTAGATTGATTATACTCAGCCAAATTAGCTGCTGAATCTGAGTATATACTAGGTTCCAATTTTGGTACCACGGAGACATTGCCAGATGGACCAGGGACAGGTTCACCCATAGCACCACTAGTCGCCGTGACTCCATATGTAACTTGAGCAGAAAAGCCTCCTCGACCGACACCAACCTCATACTGAAATTTGGCAGCTACCTGCTGAGTACCTCCTATCCGACTGAAGTCTTCAGATATCAAGCCAATTTGACTCAGCTGCTGCTGCTGTTGCTGCGGAAGGACATGTTCTTGAGATTGTGCCTGAGGAATATGATGCTGCCCCTGCGCCTGCTGTAACTGAGATGGGTGCACTGCGAGGGTCTGTTGAGTTTGTTGCTGCGCCTGCGGCTGCGGCTGAGGCTGCTGCAACTGCTGTTCTTGTGGCTGAGGAATGAGCAGGTTCGGAAGAAGTGACGTTGATGCCATTGATGTTGATGACGATGCTACTGGAGTTTGGGTCGAAGAAGAATACGTAGGAGGTTGTTTTAGAGTCAGGACAGGAGGCTGAGATGTCTCAAAAGGGACCAATAAATCATTGGGATTGATTGATATGGCAGGAAGTCTATCATCAAAAGCCCCAGCAGAAAACGGTGGGATATGATCAGGTAGTAAAGGTGAACTGCTGGGTTGAGTAATTGGAGGAGTTTGAAGCAGCCCAAGAAATGGGGTGAAGGATCCACTTTTATCGGTGGAGGTGGAGGGAAATAACCATGCGCTGAGCGTCGTAGGAGAAGGCGTTGTAACCTGCGGTATTGAAACGTTCGGTGATGTTGCTGTGAAACTTCCTCTATACTGAAGCTTTTCAGCGATGGATTGTGGGACTTGATGTTGCGCTTGAGATGACTGAGGCATTTGTTGGACAATTTGAATTTGCTGTTGATGTACTTGTTGATGTTGTTGTTGCTGTTGCAGCTGTTGCTGCTGGTGTTCTTGTTGCTGCTGAATCTGCAAAACATGGTGTTGTTGAATTTGCTGCTGCGAGGGAACCTGGGTCAGAAGCAGTTGGTTTGGGTCTTGTGGCTGCTGTCTCTGTTGATGCTGCTGATGTTGGGGATGTTGTTGCTGCGGAATTTGCTGTTGCTGTTGATGCTGGAGCTGTTGTTGCTGTTGTTGTTGCTGCTGTTGCTGTTGTTGCTGTTGCTGCTGTTGCTGCTGATGATTAGGGTACATGACTTGGGCCGAGCCGTCTAGGGAAGTTTCGTGTCCGGGTGAGATGGACGCAAGATGTTCAGGACTCAAGTACGGACTCTGATGGTCTGGAGATAAACGGTCGGGCGAGAAATGATGAGGGGAAGAAACATGAACAGAAGACACCTGTGAGGCGTTCCCTGGAGACAGGATTGGGGAAACTGGGGCTTCTAGTAACTCTAATTTTACGTCCTCGTGCTTGTCAGTGATGTCGATGAAAGTAGCGTCGCTACTGACGCTTTTGTCGAGCCGCTCGTTAGCTCCAAAAGATGAATGAGAATCAAGACTCGCAGGAGAGTCGCAGATTCTGTCGAAACTGATGTTGTTGAAGTTGATGAGCGGCTTTGACGGCAGGGGAGACGAAACTGACAGGCGCAGCTCCGCTGTGTCCGTGGTCCCTGCGCACAACCAAAAAATGACACGTTAGTAAATGAAATTCTGGAAATCGGATGACAAATCCTCATAAGAGATGAGAGATCCAGATAAGAGCATAAAACGTGCATTATACTTTTTTAAGTATCCCAATGGACATTCTTCCAGCCAAAGGCGCTGCGTCGTTCAAAAATTATTCTGTTACTTTGCATTATGAGTAAAGGAATGAGCCAGCACATCAACGATGAAGATAATTATGTAGAGCATACCGTTGAAATTTGAAGGAAAAACTCTAATTCTTTTTATGTTTATCTTAAAAGCTGCTGAGAATAGACAGAGTACCCATAGGAATTAAACTACTACATGTTTAATTGAAACTGCGGTGTCAATACGCGCAACATTCACGGTAATAGAAGTAGAGAACAATGTTCTTACGGCACAAACTGCATCAATCAAGAACAGCAGGATTTGATACAGCAGCAGACAGAATGAGCCCCGCTACACACAGCAGCAGCACATACAAAAGAAGCGTATGAGGCAACTGGTGTACACTCTCCCATGCATCAGTTGTCGCAGCATAAGCTAAGGGAACAAAATTAAAGTTGGAGCATCTCGGCAACGACGCAGCGTCCTGTACTACCGCTATAAGAAGTATTAGCAACTAGTTTCCATTGGCAGACGCAGCAGTAATGTTCATGACAACCGGTGTAATACTCTAATACCAGTAGCAGAATCAGCAGGGTGAAATACACCAGCAGCAGTATAATGAAGAATCAATTTTATAACTGCTCATGTTCTGCTGCTCTACTCGTAGCAGCATCGGCAGGGTGAAATATACCACCAGCAGCAGTCTGCAGGAGCTGAGCAGCGGCGGCGCGGGAAGGAACATCTGCAGGCGCGAGCGCGAGGATGGTAGAAGCATTAGCTCTCGGGCCTGTGATTGCTGTAGCAGTCGCCGCGCCACGTCTCTCACTCGATCCCACCGGCGCACCCGCTGACGGAGTGAATTGTATCATCGCAGTACAGTTCAGTTTTTTCGCCGCCGCGCCGAGAATCTACTGCAATCAACACCTGTGCATGGGCAGCCAAAATTTCTAGGTAATTATAAATGCTCCCACAAAAAAGTATGACGGGGCAAGTCACCTCGCTCCGTTCAAAGATTGAATTTGAGTTCCGTTTCGCAGGTGATTTATAAATCTTTCCAAACGAAAAGTTGTGTGAGCTTTGTAAAGATATACTTGCGGTGTTTACACGTTAAGTTATTTAAGCTGTGGGCACTGAAGAGATGCGCAATGAAAATGAGCGTGTTATTACAATAAAAGTTATGCCAGGAATCTCAGTTTAGAAATACATTTATATAGACATTTTGCAGCTCTTGGTAACAACCTTATTATACTTTGTCCATTTATGAGTTTTAACAACAATACTCCGAGCGTACTAAAAGAGACTTAGCTATTTTGGCCTAGAACGTAGAGGTCTGAAGCTTCTGTAATATTATTTTAGCGAGCCCACGAAGGGATAGAACTGAAATCCGTCTTCTATACAACTATTCTAATTAATCGGAGAAGATACAGAAGACACGAACGGTTCAAAATTTTCAGGTATTTTTTTTTTATGTGAACTATGTTTCAAATTAATTACCTCAACTTTACACCGTGCTTGTGCGGCCAGCATATTTTAGCTACTATTTAAAATCAGTAAAATGTTTTTGCTACACCTTTAGAAGAATTGTTTCGTACGTGTGGAAAATATTACACAAATTTATAGATTGCAGTACAATAGGGATACCGTGTTAACTAAAAACTCTTATTCATGCTCATATATTCACTCAGTTTATTCAAAATTATGTGTCACCCTGTCAATGCAACAACAAACGCGATAAACATTCAAGAGACCCGACTCTTTTTCGTGTTGAGAGCCACGCGAGCCCCGCCCTCTGACGCTCTCTTTGCACCTCTGGCGCTCCAGGCTCCGCCCACAGCCTCTTGCAGGCAACCCGCATAACCTCATTGGTGACGTAGCTGGAGGTCCTACGTCACATATGATATCAGGCTTCGTCAAGTCTACAAGCGAGCGGATGACGGTGCATTGTTGATCTTAAGGTAATGACATCAAAGTCCCTCGGACCTCATTAGTCATTTGAAGCGCATGGGAACCAAGTCTTGTAACTCTGTGTCCTTATTGAGAGAGTTGTGGGGAACGCTGTGTCCATTTGAGGCATATGGTGGGGAGAATGATGTACATATGTAGAGCCTAAACTGGAGCGTTGTATATGAAAGTAGTATACAAGGATGAGGTTAGATTATTTGCTCCGCACAGGAACAGGTATGAAGCCCGCTTAGCAAGCTCGTTTCCAAGTACATTAGAGATCTGAGTCGTGTCTTATTATGGTTACCTAACAGCATAAGACATTTTTTTGGTGAAAGGGTAAAAGGAAGGAGGAATAAAGGACGAAGAGTAAATAAAAGAAATCCATCGACCAAGGCTAAAACGATCTTGCACTGCGAAAATAAGACATAAAAGCCGATGCTTGAGCCTATGAGTACTTTCACAATTATGAACATATATGCTTAAAAAGTCATTTTATGTCAAGGGTGAAATCTGTAAAAATCTCCGACTGATGGACTTGAACGATTTATTCAGAAAAAAACTCCTTTAGATTTTTATCGGTAGAGTACTAGCTGAATATCTAAGCCAGAAGTCAAAATTCATAGCTCCGTATATTCGAAGCAACACAGCTCGCGTCGAAGTAAAAACACTTCCAGTTTAGAAACAGGAGCTCGTGTGCACACGTTGCGAAAAACGTGAGACGCTGAGACTGAAATGTCACGCCGGCACCGAGCGGATGTTTTTACCAAGAGGGAGCAGCAGCGAGCGACGTATTTTGAGCACATTACGCATATGGGAGATGTGTGCGCGTCTGCAGGGTTAGCACAAGTGTGAGAAAAGCCTCACTGCCAGGCCGTAGTCGTGGTGTCATCGTTTGCTCTTCAAGGAAAATTCGAGTTGGGAAAATTTATTCACGGGGTGCGAAAAAAACACCTTGAACATTTCTGTACGTAAATTCCAGATCTTCTTCCTATAGGAGAGTGTATTCTAGCCCACGAGGAACAGTGCGCATGTATGCAGGTACGGTCAAATGCACCAAAATTAGAGCTACCATGAAATAAATTTGCCAATTGATGCACCGTTGTGGCGGCTGTTGCATTAATAAAACAGCCCTGAATAGCCGAGCTAGAAAAAAAATGCAGGCCTATGTTATGATCTCTTTCATTTCTAGTGTTGAAACAACTGAGTGGAAGAAAAAGGACAGAAATTTCATAGCTTGTAATTGAAAAAAGAACTTTGTAAACTATTTAATTTCCTGTCTCCGTAGAACTGCATTACAGAATTATAATCATAGGAATATATATATATATTTTTTCTTAATTTCTCATGAATTGAATTTTCATCTGAATGAATTTCAGAAAATATTATACGGTTTGTTATATTCAAGTACCACAGTTGTACTATTTACCTGTCATTGGAGCTCTTGACCACAGCGTACATAGGAGTTGGGACGAAGGGACTCCAACGTGTCAAACTCGCATGCAGACGCGCATGTCACGCGCTCGAGGCCGGCAGGGACGGACCAAGTCGAGATCTCCAACTCGTTCACGACCGTCTGAGAATTTCTCGCGTGCGAAACTAACATTACTGACAAAACTCCTGTTCTCTTACCAACTTCGTTTCCATTCATTTGTGGCCTCAAATTTTACGATGTAAAATTATGAAGCTCAAGACTGACCAAACAAACAAAGGAAACGTTTAACTTCTGCTTGTATGAGGGTCAGAATTGTCGAGTCGTCCCGTGATTGAATTATTATGTACGGGTAGAGAACGCGTGTTCATTTGTGCGCCAAAGTGCAACACACCTCATAGAGTTCGAGCCTACCGAGCTGACGGTTGCCAAAGAGGCTCTGGCAAAGCGAAAAGCTTGGAAGCAGATGAAGTCATAAGGGCTACTCCTCTCTTCAGTAATCCTTGGCATTGTTTGGGGACCGAATTTAGCACGTGTGTCATAACCTGCGACTGTCTGGGCTAGCAGCCAGGTGCGAAAACGGCCCTAGCAGTGCTTGTGCCCAGGACACTCTTGTGCGTGAAGTGCTAAGCGCACACGAGTGTGTGGAGAGCCTGCTGTCATCGCTGTGCTAGAGTTCTCGCTTATATATATATATGTATATATATATACCGTGCGTGTGCACGCTAATTTAAATCGCGAGTCTATTTTAGTAATCAACAGGGAAAAAGAATAAATACGAGTGTTGAAAGAAGCCGCAGGCAGGAAACGCTAATACAACACTGTATTTTTTAACAGGAACTGCGCCGTCAACAAATGTTTGTCGTAGTAGCACCAAAAACAAGGTTACCAGGACATACTGTTATGTAGCAGAAGAGTTTATGTAACTATGCATGGACCAGCAAAAAGATAGGAGAAAATTGAGAGTGGTAGTTCTTAATAGATTGACGCGGAACTAAAATATGTCTCAAGATTTATGGAATAAATATTATTCGTTTTAAAATATTTCAAAAATTCAAGTTGATCTTAAATTTGCTTGTTCATGAGTTAAAAGTAATTTTAGGTTGCGGAGGTATGAGTCAGAAACCTTCTCATCACGGACTCAGAATCCATTAACTTAGCTGATAAAAGCTCAGACGTTCGGTGAAGAGCTTAAGCAGTCAAAAAATCTCAAAAATACTACAAATTTCTATATGCAGTCAACTATACACTATGGTAGCAAGTTAAACACGTACGACTTATTTTCTTTTGTAGATCCTCAAGTCCTCTGCCTACGTTTAAATCACAAAGAGAGGGCATGAGAGCGCCAGATACGAGTGCGAAAGATAAATTTACCATTACTCATTTGAATGGCTTGGAAGCCCAACAATTACTGTATTAGCAGAAAATACCTGTGTTCTCAAACCAATGCTTGCAAAGTCTCCATACAGAAATTTTCCTGCTCTCAAACTCGACGCAGAGCGTGGCAAGCAAACTCTGACCTCATCTGCAAAGTCGAGCCTCTTCTTGACCTTTCAGGCCTAAAGTAGCACATCTCTTAGCAACGCTTCGCCTTCAGGACAACCAGCATCTCCAGGCATCTTCCGTTTTGGCACCATCCTCTTGAAGTGAACTGGTTTGGCAGGGGCCACTGATGTTTTCGTTCTAGCCAAATACGACACAAACTGCGAGGACAATCGTCATCGATGAAATCATTGGATGATCGTAAGCTGGCATCCGTCGTGACATTCCTGCTCACAGAGTCAGGAGAAGGTGGTGACTAGGTCTCGTGACGTCACTCATAGCAACAAGCTCGACAGCTTCTATCGAACAGCACTCGAGATGCACCGACCAAACAAGCTTTCTGGGCACCGCTCTTATAAGGACAAAAGCTACCAGGCATCGAGTGCCAGCTGTTCCGAGGCGCTGTATTTTGGTGGATGGAAGCTTAAAGCAACGATGTCATACATGACGTGTAAGGAGCATTGGGTCTCTACAGCTGAGCAAGTTCACTCGTCATGTGTGACGTAGAGCGGCGTAGACGCGTTACACCCTCATGACGAAAACGCGTAGGCAGACCCGTTGCCTCGTTTCCATATCGCACTGGTTCTTGTTTTTACAGCTGCTCGTTTTTTCTCGCATCGGCTTAATTTAGAATCGGGAATACAGAGAGCCTTGCAGCTAGCTCGGGTGCTGCTAAATCACCGACGGTGAGCACATGAACTTTCGAGTCTTACAGCTTCTTTGGCCCGATATTTTCCGTAAAGAACGACAATAATTATTGCTTCGGTGGAAGGAACGCGATTCTTTCGACGGAGTTTTAGTTTTAAAATTGGTGTTTCGTGATTACCATTTGTAAAATGACTAAATTAAGGTTCATACATAACTTAACACGTAGTCGATTTTTAACTTTCAGGGTTGAGGATAGGGTAAAAATATGCATATATAATTTGATTCAGCCTATCACGATTGTAAAGTCAAGATTATATATTGGAATCGACATTCATTTATCTTGTGATTAGTTTTGATACACGTACACAGCTTTTTAGAATTAATCTACAGTAATGGAGACATGATGATAGTTATGTTTTCAAAACAGAATGCTCAGTATTATAAACTATAATCTACGAATAAAAACAATGGATCAAGTGGAAAACCTTCGGTATATTCGAAAGTTGTCTTTGTCTCTGTGTTGCAATTGCAATAAACTGCTCGCTAGATTTATTTAGGCTACTTTATGAATAAATCCAACCCCTAACTAGGGACCAATCCAAAGTCTCCCCTTTGTAGGAAGTACAGATATTTTCTTTCGGAATGAGGCACTGATCTAACAGTAATCAGACTAGGTATAGAACATTTAGCCTTCAAGGTGCTTGAACGGGTAACGGTACGCATGTCGACGTAATGACTGACTTGCGAAGTGGAGGATTAAATTTTTTCGCACTCGTGTCTGTGAAATTATTTATTCCTGATGGCCAGTTGGTTACTGTGAATCAAGTCCTGCACTCGTTCAAAATCACAGCAATGCTTCGGGACGAGATAGCTGAGAAACCTCTCGACGAGTATTTAACTTGCATTTTTCTTAATGCAGCTTCTCTATTCTATAGATAAAAAAGCATAGTTGTATTGCTATACTCCTTTTAACAACGATATTGATTGACGTTTTTGGTGCGTTAACATTCTGAAAGGTACAATTACGAACACTTCTCACTAAAACGTCTCTGAAAACTTTACTCGAAACAAATTTCCGCGTAAAAATATTCTAAAATTGCCATTATGTCATTCGAGTACTTCATATTTCTACAGGAAAAATGTAAAATACGTTAATCCTTCACTTCAGGGATTCTCCAATGGTTGCAACGATCTTCACATCCGATGAAGTTGCAAGCGGATCCAATCAAGTAAAGACTGGCAGGCACCAAGGTCTCATGTACGCCTTTAAACAACCAATAGCGAGCCTTATTAGGCCTGACCAATGCTGCGCAGCCTTGCTGGAACCAAGAACCCAGCTTTCTTTCCAGGCGATGCCTCCAGACATTCGATCGCGGGTCCGGAATACGCAGGTTCCCGCACAAAGAGCGACCGTCTGTAAATTTAGCCTTAATCACAATGTGTTACCTTAGACCTTGTTACCAGTGCGAACTAGTCTCCCAATCTGGCTGTCGGTAAACTTAGCTCGAGTTATGATGCAGCCGCTCAAGAATTCATCGGCAGTAACGACTGGAGATTTGTTAGGAGTGTTCCTATCCGATTTGGCCAAACTCGGAAGATTTAAGTACGTTAAGAATCTTCGGGCACTACAGTAAAAAATTTCAGTTTATAAACAAGATTTTCGTCTGATATCAAATGTTTAGTTTAGGACCCAAACGTGAAAAGAGCAACTTGAAAGAAAAATTATGCTTTTCTAGGACCACACTGATTCCCATCAGAGAGATCAATTATGGGTGGACTCAATCTTGAATGAATCATGGATAGGACAAATTAACGACACAAAGAATTTTATGCCCTGTTTGAAACTTTACTTACGCTTTTCAGAAACCTAAGCAGTAAACATAGCTTGTGATTAATGACCAGAACTTAATTTATTCCACTGTCTCTCATTCAAGTTGAACTTAATGTACTAAACTTTCACAATATTTGAAATACTAATATTCAGTGATTTGAAGAGTGCATTGACCTTTAGAAACTGTAATTTTCAAATGAACACCGCAGAAATGAGATGAAGATGAGCTCAGCAGTTTCCTCCGATGGTCATTCTTTTCGATCGAATCTCCGCTAAAGAGATTCGGGGACGACTTACCGAGCTGCCTTAGTCATGAGGGGTCGATGGGCTGGTCACTGGAGACGACGCCCTCTGACAATAAGGCGTGGACTGGACACGCTGCTTAGGAACTTGACTAGTTTAGGAATGAGCCTAGCACGCACGGGTGAAGTATACGACTGCAACGCTGGCCAGCATCGCTTTAATTTTACCGGGCGACAAATAGACGCTCGTGACCGCCTCCGGTCGTTGTATACGTCTCCAGAGGAGGGCTCCAGGGAACGGCGGGGCGGTCAGTTGAGGTCGAAATCTCACCGACATTGAAATTAATATCCACCATATGCACGGCCATGCGCTGAGATGCAGAAACCAAAAACTTTGTGGAGTTGATGAAATGATCTTTGATTAAATCCACGTTATGCGTGCGGGTTTCAGAGGTAAATTTATCATTCCTAGTTGAATTTTATACAATAGTTTATGCATATGGTATATGAAAAACATACATTTGAGTAGGTTTCTGAAGTTGATGCAAATGTAAGGAAATAAATCATGTATTGAGAGCATATAAGCTACAAATATTACGTACAATAATTGTGCAAATGGGATGATAAATTCATTTATCATATAAAATGAATTTTATTGATTTATTGGTCTCTTTTATGCATACTGGTCTTTAAAGTACATATAGAATATATGAATTATGCAATTCCTAGGTCATTATTTGCACAAAGTAAAAATTGACGTAAAAATTTGTTATTATAGCAAATCGTTCAGCTATGTGAAAAATTATGCAACGATTTATACTCTTTACTTAATTTTTAATGAAAGGTAATAATCTTTCATAATCAGGTGGACAGTCGGAAAAACAATGATTACGTAATTTTTATTGATACTGAACTGATGCATCAACATTATTAACTGATGACAGAAACACAGGGATCTGTTTCAAATGGAAAAGCGTGTTGCGTTGAAATAAAAAGAAGCACAACTTTGCGATACTTTAAAACCTGTCACAGCCCTGCTTGCGCTGCTGTTAAGCAAATTCAAAAGAATAAGGAGCACCGGGAACATTAGGCAACAGGGCATTTATGCGTGGCATGCTCATGTGAAATAAAGAACTGGAGGTGCAAGGCTGGAAGCTCAGGTTAGTGGTAATGCCCTCGAGTTCTCACTAAACAGACACGCCCCGCGCATGGCCGCAGCATCCGCAGTGCTCCGGCTGTTGCCTTCTTGAGGCACTGATAACGGAAGAGGTCGGTCGCCACCTCCGTTGGCGGCGCGATACCACCGGGCTTTACCTGGTCCATGACAAACCATTTCCAGCTCAGCGTTCCGACTGGATTGGTGGGTTTATTTTGGAGTTAGTCAATGGCTTTTAGTTCAGCTTTGCTGCTGGATTTACATGCGTGTGTTTATTTTTGAGGCAGTAAATTGCTGCCAGTTCAGCATTGTTGCTGGATTTAAATGCGTGTGTTTATTTTTGAGGTTGTAAATTATCCCAGTTCAACATAGCTGCTGGATTTGCATGCGCGTGTTTATTTTTGAGGTTGTAAATTACTCCCAGTTCAGCATTTCTGCTGGATTTTCGCATTCGCTTTAGGTTTGGTAAATCTCATTCTTGCTCGATTTGTTTGTTTATTTTGGAATTAGTGAACCGCTTCCAGTCCTTTTTTTTTGCGTAGATTTGAGTGTATATTTCGGAATTAGTAATTCGCTTCCTACACAGTTCTTCGGCGATATTTCTGGGGTTAGTCTGGAGGTAACAAAATCGTTGAAGGTTCAACATCTTGACTCGCTTGTTCACTCCTGCGTCAGGGAAAATGCATCCAACTCGGCATGTGCGCTTGCAGATAAGAGCTATAGAGAGAGAGAGAGACTTGCAGACTTTTCCTCACACGACATCGGACAAATATAACATGTCTAGAAAAAACAAATTCACAGCCCTAACTGAGTTGATGCAATATTAACTCTTCAGAAGTAAACGAAAGATTAAATAACAGATGGAGAACTTTACCTAACTCAACACCGATACATTCCAACAGCCTCTTACAACCATTTCCAGAAGTTTCCTTAGAAGTAAGAGCTTAGAAAAACATTTAGATCAGGGAAGGGATTGACCCCTGAGGGGCTCGCCTTAGAAAAATACTTGCAGAGCGTAGTGCTAGCCTTCCCTGGCCGCTGGTGAGCACAGGGCGTGTTCCTTTCAGGGGTAGCTCAGCGATCCCGTATCAGAGCTGCCTGCCGGGCTCCTGCTCGCCGCTGCTGCTGCCGCCAGCCCCACAACTGCGGCGCGAGATAGCGCTCTTTGGGGCAAGGTTTGCACCTCTCTCGCTCGAAGGGGTGAGCTCGAATTGGCGTTTTACGGAACGTTAACGAGTATTGATTGGTTTGTGGAGTGCAGGTGCTGAGTGGTGAAAACAGGGGAAAAGATGCAATGTTGTTGTTTATTTTTTATAGCTTTCAAACGCACTTAAAGTGTGTTTGTTCCATTTGTCAAGTATGGGATATCAGAAGAAAGTACAGGAAAGCTTTTTATAATACGCGGCATCGGGTCTGATACCAGCATTTGGTTGTTTTACCATATTTTCGAAAATTTAAAATATCAATGCTTTTTACGTTTGGGATTTCAAATCAATTATATAATTATAGCAAAAAAATTTAAATTCCAATGATGTGGTATACGTACTTTCTCTGTTCTTAACATGAATTTTTTTGGATTTCTCCAACAAATTTACTTTACCGACGAAATCACACATAAAGAATTAGTTACATCAATCGTTGTCAAACTCCAGCACAGTGAAAATTTTTTATGACGAGAGTCATCGGATACTACGTCGCTCCCAAACTTCGTATATGTATATATATATATATTTTTTCAAACATACATGACGCTTGAACTGCATTCACTCATTTAATAGTGAAGGTAATCAAGTAAAATATCCTCGATAGAATTTTAATACCGAATGCAAGTGCAGAATTCGGAGCGGCATTTCATGTCATAAGGTGAAAACAAAAAGCAAATTCAGCACCAACACATTCGATAAAAAATTCAAATTGTTAAATTACACTACCAAAAAACACTATAGTTACTAATACCTTAAATTGACGTCACGGTAGTTGAATTCTGAATACGCGTTTGGTCAGATGCAGTACCGTGCAATGGCCACATTTGCAGGAGGGGCGTGTGCTTCGTTCGTCGTAGATGTCTTAAAAGTACAGGTCGCGGCTCTAGAGAAGGTGTAGTCCCTGTCCAGGGGCGAGGTCTGGTGCAGGATTCCGCCCGGTAAGATGGTCGGTCAGCGNACGATCTCCCTCATATGCTTGATTTATTTGCACTCCAAGCTGGATCGTGAGTTTGCCTTTTATGAGTTTCGTGAGGTTAATTAAATGATGCGAAAATGTAAGCAGGGGGTTTAGAAATTGCATGTTTTTGAGTTCCTGTATGTAGAGTAAATAAGCGTTTGCCAGTATAATAAATGAAATTGGGCAACTGTGCTAAAATTCAAACAGTGCAGC